>PVLC010029118.1:0-20487 GCA_004027655.1 Graphiurus murinus
ATACCTCTGAGAAACAGGATCTCACTAAATTGCAGAGGGCCTCACAAGTTGTTAAGGCTGGCCACAGACCTGTGATTCTTCTGTTTCAGCCTCCCGAGTACTAGGATAACAAGTGTGTGCCATCACCTGGTTGAAATTCACCTTTTCTAAACCTTTTGAAAATTGGATTTGTTCTAATTTTTATAAAATGAATGAGGTATTGAATTTGGGAGAGGAAAGAATTACCTGGTGTATTTTAACATTTGCCACACCAAGAGAAGGGAATGGTTTATCTATTATATTCTCTATGTATCAAGAGGCTAAGCACTAGTGGTAGGCTCAAAGATACAAACCATGGCTTCTTACCCAAAGGAGCTCGTGTGTTGTAAACTCTTTAAAGGCAGAGGCTATATTTTATGAGACAAGTTTATGAGGCATGTTAAAAAACACTAGAGGGTTAGGTACATCGGTATTTAAACAGCAATCCAAGACAATAAGAAAGGCACTATTACAAGATTACTAACAAATTTTTTTCTAGGAGTTGTCAGGCTGGATAATGGAGAAAACTTTTACCTGGAATGACATGTAAGCAGAGCTTTGAAAATAGGTGGTGTTTAGATGAGAAAGATGGCAGGTATTTCAGGCCAGAGAGAAATCTAGAACAAAGAGATGGAATTAGGAATGTACAGGAAAGGTTTGGCAGATAATAACCTGGGATAGAGCTGAGGACTTGTTAACAAAGTAAATGGGGCTAAAGTGATATTTAGATTCTGTATGTTAAAGGCCAAGTGTATCTATCCATTGATGCAAATACTATGAAATGATATTTGGGGTCATTGCCATGATAAATTTGAAGAAGAGTATATACTTTTTTTTAATTGCTGGGGGTTGAACCTGGGGCCTTGTACATGCTAGACAAGAGTTGTACTACCGAGCCATAGACCCAACTCTGCCATGATGAATTTGAGAGTCACCTGCCATCAGTGACCTCTGGGGCTTTGGATGGGACTGAAAGGGATAGACCAGGGAAAATCGCTATCTTTTTCACAATAAAGAAATGATAAATGTTTGAGGAATTAGATATATTTAGGCTAATTTAACTATTGCATAATACATACATGTATTGAAATTTCACATGCTACCTCACAAATATATATACACTTTTATCTATTAAATTTAACTTAAATTTAAAAAAAGAAAAATATTTTTCTCTCAATTTTAAGTCAAAATAATTCTCTACCACTCTGAAGAGGTAAAGACACTGCCAAGTTAAAAGTATAAAAACACATGTAAAGAAATATATTTTAAAATTAATAGTGTTTTTGTTTTGTTAGCATTTGAATAGAAAGTTCTATAGAGCACATTGCTTCACTTTTGAATATTTCACGTTCAGTGTTTTTGAATTTGGAATGCACAAATTGATTCTTCCACAAAGGTAAACATAAATCACTTGTTAAACCCATGGAGCATCTATGTATGTGAGAGTGCACGTTCCCCCCTCCCCTTTCACACACCTAGCGAGGAGGGGAGGGGAGGAGAGAGAGAATCCCTTCTTATTCAAAGACAAACTTATGGCTGGAGGTACACTGCGAACTCTTTACTGAAAAGTGCAATAATTTGGTTGATAATTTAGACTTGAAATTTCACATTCTGGGATTCAATTTCCTGTGAATACACATTGATGCATTTACAGTGATATTTAAATCCTGATAGTCTCTGCCTCCATTTCTTAAAAAGAATAAGATCAGAAATCCTCATCTGGGTTATCGTGATCACTGTGTCCCATCAATGAAGCTCTGGGGATGGTTTTCCTGTTGAGAGTGGGACTCACGTGTTTTACATTGCTCAGCCTGCAGTGTTGGATTCCTCCTGATCTGGTCTCAGTGTCCCTCTGGGTGCTAACCTCTGCTATTGGCAGCCTGGACTCACTGCCTGTCCTCCAGTTTGTTTTGTTGGACCCCTTGGTGGTTCACTTTAGTCCATGGTGCTGCCCACTCCCCAGGCTGCTGACTGCCATTCACTGTGACCTCCTCTGGACACTTCCTGCCCGGTTTCTCCCATTCTGTCCTGTAGAAAAGACCTAATGCCTCCCCTGAGCAGCTCCGGGAGCACTGGCTCCCAGCATGTAGCTTTAGGCCTTCCAGGGGCTGAGACCCAGGGGGTGGCCAGTACACCAAATTTGGGTCCTGCTGCTCTTTAACAATTACTCTTTTTTTCCTTAGGGAATAAACAACATTTTCTCTCTTGGAGCTCTTTTCCTTGAGAATCCTCAGTCTGTCAAACACAGTAGTGCATGACTAAATTCCTACCCATTTAATTACTGCCTTCTGTCCTCTATCTTTTACTATATTTAGGGATGTGATTAAAATCAGTTTTCAAAGCTACTTTGCACTTGGAGACATTTAATTTCCCACAAAATAATGTATTTGAGAATGTTGTCTGCACGAACACATACGTTTATTTAGAAATTGCATTCTCGTGCTATCATTCTGTATGACTCAAATTTATATGCAATCCTTCTAAATAATTAAACTCTCACTGTGTGTGGACTGAAGGTTTGGAACTTCCCCACCCCATATTCCTATATGGATGTCCACATAGCCACTATAAAGGTACTCGGAGGTAGGACCTTTGGAGTAAAATTAGTTGACCTGAGGTCATGAGGTGAGATCCCAATAGTGGAATTAGTTTCCCTTCAAGAGGAGGAAAGGAAACCAAGCTTAATCTCTTTTTGACATGTAAGGACATAGTAAGAAAGCAGCCATCCAAGAGCCAGGACAAGAGCCTTCACCAGGAGCTGAGTTGGCTGGCACTTGATCTAGTACCTCCCAGACTTCGGAACTGTGAGAATTGCATGGTAGCTTATCCAATTTGTCATGACTCTGGAATTGCTAAAACAGTGTATGGTAATTTATGTGGTGTAGGCAACAAAGGGAAAGTATAGCAATTATGATCTGAAACTCTTGGCACTGGGCTATTCCATAATAAGCATCTCAGGTAGATGATGATGATGATGATGGTGGTGATGATGCTTTTGACATCAACATGGCCTTAATGTTCCATTCTCAGCATGACTAAAGTTTTTTTTTTTTCTTCATGATGCTGGGGATTGAACGCAGAGGCATTCTACCTTTGAGCTACACAACCCTATTTTATTTTGAAACAGGGCCTCTGTAGTTGCTGGCGTCGAACCTGCCATCCTCTGTCTCAGTCTCCTAAGTCCTGGGATTTGCCATTAGTCCTGGCATGTGCCATTATGCTAGGCTATGACTAAATTTTAATCAGACTTCTTTTGGATTCTTGGTCTCTTTCCTCCTTTTTCTTAGAACACTTACTTTAGAATGCTGGTAATTATAAATTTTTCTTTGTCCCTTTGGAAAGTTTTTAAAAGTTTTTTTTTCCCCAGTTTTATAACCTGGAAATGTTTTCTCAAGGATCTTTGGAAATGTAATTATCATTAAAGATATTACCCCTGTTTCCCAGTCTCTGTGGAATAGGTTCCTTGTGCAGGTAGTATAACTACCTCCTGCCATAAAGATATGAGAAGTTTATTTTTTATGTTTGTTGCAAACATATATTTTGTACATTTATTGGTGCATTGTAATTATGCATCATAGTAAGGTTCAAAGTCATACAACAAACATGTACATAGCAGTAAGGATGACTTCCTAGGGATGGGTCCCACCCCATCCCATACATAAGAGTGAGATTGGTAGCAATGCCTTCATACATGGGCCCAGCATAACTGGAACCATTTTATTCATCAGTGCTTCCATTTTCCCTCCTTGCCTCCCTCCATCCTTTTCCACTATTCACATGGGAGAAGTTTATATTTATTTTGGAGAAATTCAATTAGCAAACACAGATGTTCTATAACTTTCCCCTAACATTCTCCAGTACCTTTGTTCTAGTTCACTCGTGTGCTAAAAATCCTTCTCATTCTTAGTTTCAGCAGAGTCAGGCTCAGTGTGAGTTTTGGCCTTCTTCCTTCATGAATTGGCTTTTTCTAGTCTTCTATGCTTGTTCAGATTTGTCTAGTATAATTTTTTGCTTTGAAATGATTATAATTTTCATAGGTCTGTAGACCTGGAGACTAGGGAGAATGGCGAGATCCAAGAGTGAAAGGATGTTCTTTTAAAAAGGAAACTTACTGAGCTTGGACATTTGGGATTTAAGATGGTGAATGACATTTCAGTAAAGAAAAGGCCCTGGAACTTTGATAATCCATGGACTTTAGAGTCAACCAGGCTTATGGAAATGTTTTACACGCGGATAAAGTGTCATTTCTCTGAAGAGCAGACATAGAGAGATGATTATAGGTTGGCAGCTTTGGTAAGAGTGGAAGAGGAAGAATAAGAACTGCCAAGAGGAGGTGGGAAGGTGCATTCATCAGCATTTACACAACACAGCTATAATCAAAAGAACTGACCATGTAGCTTAGAGGAAGGAAAATTTATTTGTTCACAGTTTTTCTTGGAGATACTGGGGTTCCATCCATGTGGGACCAGCGCCGTGGATCTCAGGGCATGGTGGCTGCAGGAAGCGGAGAGAAAGAGAAGCAAGACTGTGTTCCTCATGTCGTGGAGGCCAGAAGCAAGAGCAATGATTGCTGGGCATGGTGGTGCACACTTGTAATACCAGTACTTGGGAGGCTGAGACAGGAGGATTGCAGGTTCTTGGCCAACTTCAGCAACTTGTGAGGCCTTTAGCAATTAGTGAGACCCTGTTTCAAAATAAAGAATTTAAAATAGGGCTGGGCGTGTAGCTCAGGAGTAGAATGTCCCTGGGTTCAATCCCTAATGCAAAAAAAATGCAGCAATCATGGGGAGGAAGAATCAAGTATTGCCCAAGAACTCACCTTCAGCCACACCTTACTGGCCTGGGCTGGGATCACAACTCTCATGACTCAATTACATCAACTCCAAACACCAGTTTATGAGCTCTTCAAGGTCATTTTATATCGAACTATAACAGGAGGTCACTAGTAAACAACAAAAATCAAGAAGGATAGAGAATTTGGGTTTTAATTAAAAGATCATTTAGTGAAAACTAAGTGATGACTATACCATTGAAGGATGATAAGGGGAATCTTATTAGGGAACATGTAGCTAAGAATAGGATCAGAAAGTGCATACCGATCATTTGGGAATTTGAAGGAGGAGGAGGAGAGTTAGGGGGAGGAGAAAGGAAAGAAGGAGGGAGAAAGGACTGGAAAAGAGACAAGTAGGAGGTTGGATTTTATTTTATTGACGTGGATAAGTCTAAATTTATTAAAATTATACTTAAACAGGAAAGATTGTTAGTCAAGGCAATGGAAAGTGATTTATTACTGGCAGGTAGGAATGTCATTATTATTAATTATTATTATTATTATTATTGTTTGGTACTGGAGATTGAAACCAGGTGTACTCTGACCTCTACCTCAGCCACTTTTTTTTTTTTTATTTTGAAATAGGGTCTTGCTAAGTTGCTGAGGATCTCGCCAAGTTGCCAAGGCTGGTCTTGAACCTGCAATCCTGTCTCAGCCTCCCAAGTAGTGGGATTACAGGCATGTAGCACCATGTCCAGCTGAATGCTATGTTCTAAGTGAGGTATTTGAGTGTGTAGGTATATGTATCTGTATGTTGAATGGGTAGCTTCATTTATTTTAAGTGAAAATATATTTCAGTCTTTTTTTTTTTTTTTTAGTACTGGGGATTGAACTCAGGGGCATTCTACCTCCGAGCTATACCCCCAGCCCTATTTTTTACTCTTTATTTTGAAACAGGGTCTCACTAAGTTGCAGAGTGCCTCACTAGGTAGCTGAGGCTGGCCGTGAACCCGGATCCTCTGGTCTCAGCTTCCCAAATGCTAGGATTACACGCCCGGTTTATTTCAGTCTTTGAAAAGAGATTTTGTGAAATTAATCCTTATTTATTTTAAGGATTAAATTTAGAAAGCAAACTAAAATAAATTGTGTGCCTTTATTTTTTTAAAGGAAGAATTATATATCTTAGAGGGCAAGACTTTTTCAAATCAGTGGGTCCAAAGGTATTTCAGGGGCGAATGCCTATTAGAAGAAATTAATGGATGCAGTTTTTGTTTTAGAAAGAAAGTGCTTCAGGTAGCTCCAGAAAATGGGATAAAGTAGGTAAATAGCATTTTCCATAAATGGTATGACTTGTAGAATAGTTGAACTAAAAAGAATATGATTATGAATTATTTGAAAGATACTCTTTTACTTGGTTATACATGCATATTAATTTATACTAATACAGTATCTCTTAGGTGCTACGTGCTTTTCAATTACTTTAATAACCAACTCAGTAAGTAAAATACTATTAACATCCCCATTTTACTGGTGAGGAAATTGAAAGATTAAGTAACTTTCCCAGAGTTGCTCAGCTTGGAAACAGAGTAATCTAAGTAATCTATAGCCAAAGTTTATATGCACTATACTGCCTCTTATGGTGTAGACAAAAAAACCCCAGATGGTTCAAGTTCCTAAATGGAATGTAGCTTTTCAAAATTTATCTGTGAACAATGTATCTGAGAGAAACTGGGTCAAATTAAATGTTAAAAATGATTAAAACCTGATGTTCCACTTATGCTTTGTATATTTCCTTTGTCCTGTGTTTTTCTTTATATATGTAAATAAAAATGATGCAAGACTATTTTCATTGGGTAGACCTGACTTGATAGAGAAAATATATATGCACTAAATTTCCTCAATTTTGTGATGAGAAGTTTCAAAAACAATTTATATAGTCGATGGGAAGGTGTAACCTTTTAGGGCTGGCAACAAAATTGAGTAATAATACATGAGTATAACATTGTGTTTATCATTGATTGTGTGCATGTATGTGTGTGTGTGTGTGTGAACTGATAGTCTATATATTAACATTGTGGGAATTAGAAAAAGATGCTTTCTCTGCACATATGGATCAAAAAACCAAACCAAACTAAAACAAAACCCACACACCTCACTGAGCAACAGAAGGCTGGTGGTCTAGTCCAATGGGATCCAGGTGTCTGTGTTCAAATTCTGACTCAGCTTCAACCTTGTGGAAAGGTTTTCACAAGATTGGAGGAATAAGTTTCCATATTTTACAGCACAGTAGGTTGAGTATAGTTACAGCAACTTATTACATATCTTATAAAGAAGAATAGTTTGTAGGCTTCAAGTTAAAAAAATGATAAGGAGATAAAAATTGCAACTATCTGATTTGATAATTACACATTGTATGCATGTATCAAATTATCACACTGTGAGCCGGGCTTGGGGGTGCACACTTGTAATCCCAGCATTTGGGAGGCTGAGACCAGAGGATCCGGGTTCGCGGCCAGCCTTAGCTACCTAGTGAGGCACTCTGCAACTTAGTGAGACCCTGTTTCAAAATAAAGAATAAAAAATAGGGCTGGGGGTATAGCTCAGAGGTAGAATGCCCCTGAATTCAATCCCCAGTACCAACCACCAACCAACCAACAAACAAGAAAACACAAATTACCACACTATACCCCATAAATAGATACAATCATTATGGGTCCATTAAAAATAATTTTTCTCAGCCAGGCACAGTGGTGCATGCCTGTAATTCCAGTACTTGAGAGGCTAAGACAGGAGGATCATGGGTTTGGGGCCAGTTTTTATAACTTACTGAGACTCTCAGCAATTTAGCAAGACCCTGTTTCAAAATAAAAAAAATAAAATAAAATAAAAGGACTGAAGGTATGGCTCAGTGGTAGAATGCTCCTTGGATTCAATCCTCAGTACTGTACACACAAAATACTGTTTCTCCATTGGTTTTCTGTAACAGGCATTTGCCCCTGAAATACCTTTGGACCCACTGACTTGGAAGAACTCTTGCCTTTCTGATGAGTAATTTTTCCATTAAAAAAAGGCATTAAATTTTTCTTTCAGTTTGCTTTTTAAATGCACTGTCTAAAAGAAACAAGGGATTAATTTCACAAGACATCTTTTCAAAGACTAAAAGAAAATGTTGGCTGTGTTGTACACAAACCTTTTAAATAGTCCTTTAGAAAGCAATGCATGAAAGAGTTATATTGTGGTGATCAGCTACACTCCACGGAATGGGGAAAATATACTGTGAGAAATAGTGTAGCTTAGGATACAATTTTCTCTGATAGTATCAAACACAAAAACACAGTGCTGTCTCAATTTAGGATTCAAGATGTTGAGCTCTGAAAAACTACTTCAAACAATTCAAAATACATGTCTAGTGATGATAAAGTCAGATATTAAAGAAGAATGGAAAAAGTCTCAGTAAGAATTTTTTTTTTTTATAAAATGTAGGGGAAAAAGTCATTACTTCTAAATTAATCCTATATATCATTTTAAAAGACAAGTAGTTAATATTTATTGAGTGTTTTCTATGGGCAAGGCTTTTCCTTTCAACATCTCAATTAATCCACATAACTAATTGTGGAGGGAGCATGAAACAGTCCTAATTTCTAGATGGGAAACAGAAGTATGAGGCTAATATTTACCAAAGCCTTTTCATAAGGTTGAGATAGAGTCAGAATCTGAAGAGAGACATCTAGATAAGAGTGTGTGAGACCATCACCATAAAGTGAATAATTTTTCCCATCCCAAATTATCATTCAGAAATAAGTGAAAAAAAAATTGTAGCTGCATCTTATGTGGATATGATGTTGAAGGTGTGCATAGGGAAACTAACCAGCATTCTCCAGAAAAAGAAAAGTCTTAAACTTCTCCCTCATGAGTAAATGCAGAATGCACCTTTTAGAGCAGAGCACTGCATCTCAGAGGTAATCGCAGGTTACTCTGCATTCAGAGTCACCACATCAAGGCACGGCACCTTAGCTATGGGACCCAGGAATCACACTTTAAACTAGGACCTTCCCATTTCAAGTAAGTTTATCCTCAATACAGTTTGAGTGATCTTCCTCCATACAATAAAGAATAAGTGTAACTGAAAGGAATGGAGAAAACTATGAGAGAAGTGGGAGAGCAAAAATCATACAAATGATTAAGATGGGGAGGCAGGAATTGGGAGAGCTTTACTGTAGCTAATTGGCTCACCCAGTTATGAAGGATGAGGTCTAAGATGTGTGGGCGGTAAGCTGGAGACCCAGGAGAGCTAACCGTGTATGTTATAATCTGAATGTGTTAAGTTTGGTCTCCAGGGTGATGGCCCTTTAGGAGGTGGGGCCTCATGGGAGGTCCTTAGGTCATTGGATATGCCACAGAAGTGGATTGTAGGACCCCAACCCATTTGTCCTCTACTTTCTGAAGTGTGAGCAGTTTTTCTCTGTGTGCTCACCATCTCTGATATCCAGCACCCCACCAGAGATCCAAAGCCATGGGGCTCTCCATCTTAGACTGGCACTGCCAGAACTATGAGCTAAATAATTTTTTTCTCTTTATAAGTTAATTTCTTCAGATATTTTATTGTAGTAATATGAAGCTAACTACTAATATAGTATAGTTCCAGTCAGAGTTCCAAGGCCTAAAAGTCAGGAAAGCTGATGGTGTGTGTTCTATTCTACATCTGAGTTAAAGGCAGGGATAGACCAATATTATAGCTTGAAGTCTATCAGGCAGAGGGAGAGAAAAAAAATGCTTTTTAAACCAGGCTTTTGTTCTATTTGGGCTTTCAATGGGTCAGATGGGGCCAACTCATGGTCGGGAGAGCAATCAGCTTTACTCATTTTACCTGCTCAAATATTCCCCTAAAGAAATACCTTCATAGCACACTCAGAATGATATCTAACCAAATAGCTGGGCACCCTGTGGCCAAGTCACATCAACCCATGGTCAGGGTTCACTAGAGTAACAGAACTCGTAGAACATACCTATGGTAAAAGAGGATTTATTAAATCAGTTTATAGTAAAGCAGTGTAGTCCCAAGTTGCTGACTACATGCAGAGCGCTGGAGGAACCAGCAGCAGGTTAAGTGGTCTAAGAGCTGGAGTCTTAGAAACAGAGCAACCATTAATTCAGTCCCAGTCTAAGATGGAAAGGCCAGGAAACTCTCCGGAGAAATGATTGTGAAGATCCAATCTGCAGAGCTGGAGGCTGATATCATAGATGAAAGCAGATGTGCTTTCTTCAGGAAGACCCACGCATGCCTCCACGAGGCTTTCTACTTTTGTCCAGGTCCTGCACCTATCGGAACCGTGCTGCTGACATTTGAGACAGGACTTGCCCTTCGATCTGCCATTACATAAACCGATCATCTCATCAACACACCCACAGTCACAATCTTAGGTGTTTCATAATCCAGTCAAGTTGACAACCCAGACTAACCATCACAACCTGTAAAAATAACTTTACAAGTGTGATATGCCACCTGTGCTCTCTGCATTCCTCCAGTCTTCTGTAAATTGGCACAATTGTATCTGGTTGGTGTGGTAGACTTTTTAAAGAGTTAATGAAGCTGTGTTTTGATCAGGTTAATGGGATGTTGAAAATTCTGCCATCATGTAGTGGAGGAGGCAAGTTGGCCCCAGGTTGCATCTTATGTATACATTTTGAAAAATAAACCTCTTGATATAATTAATATTTGCACAGTGCCTCTGAGACACTCTATTAAGTATTCTTAAATATGTAAAAATGACAATGTTTTTTTCTGCTCTCAGAGAGCTGGTAACCTGGTAAGAGAGAGAAATCTTTTACTGGGAAAATTATGCTCAGAGTTAATTAAAGATAAAATAAATGCTAATCACTACGTTCAGGTGATGGGAGTCTGAAGAAGTGAGAAAGGAAAGAAGTAAATTATTAGCACAAAGACTTATCTATTTATGAGTGATCAGTCTGACAAAGGTCATGTTGTGTAATGGATGACATACGAGGTCAATTTTACTATTCTGGAAACTTTGGTATGTTTTTATATAAAAGAGGGTATTATGGTTTTGAGTGTCTCATGAAAAGCTCATGTGTGGGGCAATATATCAAAGCTCAGAGGTGACATGATTGGATTGAGGGCTCTGACCTCAACAGTAAATTAATTATTTTGATGTATTAACACACCGAATGTATTACTGGTTGGTAACTGTAGGCAGGTGGGGTGTGGCTGGCTGAAGTAGGTCACTGGTGCCTCTGTTCCCATCCTCTGTCCCAGCTTCCCATCTGCCAAGAGCTGAGCATCTTTCCTCTGCCCTGCCCTGCCCTGCCACCATGCTGTTTTTGTCTTGAAGCCTATTGACCATGGACTGATCCGCTGAAACAATGAGCCCAAATAAACCTTTCCTCCACCAAGTGGTTCTTGTCAGATGTTTTGGTCACAGCAAAGAAAAGCTGACTGGCACAAAAGGAAATGCATTTGAGGAAAAACGGTACTGATAAATTATGCATGATAAAAGTATTTCCTGCTACAGATCACAGAACATTGTAATGGGTTGGTTTGTGTTTTGAGTACTCATAATGCATGTCTTGTTTCGTTTTCCTCTTAACCAACTTGCTCCTCTAAATTTTTATGGGTCCAATGTCTGCCCCAATTCTTGCAAGATTTCCCATACTTTCTCTACTTAAAGCCATTTCAATATAATAATTGCTGAATCACACTTTACTGCACATAAATTTCTGTGACTTCATGTATATTTGAAACTACTTAGCCAGGTTCTGATGACTGTACTGGGAGTGGGAGGGACTTGGGATAACTGGAAGAGGTCTCAGGGTGGGTGCTCCCTCTCTCTTCCTCTCTCCCCTTTTACTACAGCCAGTTACTTTCAAACAGAGTATTGGTTTTACTTTGACAAATGTCAAAGAAATTTTGCATTAAATAGAGGTAAACAGGCAAAGAAGATTTTATTCAAAACTAATGAAGTAGTGACCAAGACTATTGCAGTATGAGGAAAATAATTAGTCTGAATAAAAAGAACAGCTGGGCATTTCTAGTAAGTGGAGAGAGAGAGAGAGAGAGAGAGAGAGAGAGAGAGAGAGAGAGAGAGAGAGAGAGAGAGAGAGAGAAAGAGAAAAGAATATCATGGATGGAAATTACTAAGAAGAACTTGGTTAGATATCAGATAGCAGCAGGGGGAAAGAGGGACTTAATTTGATGCTAAAGTTTTATTTACTTATTTGTTTATTTTTGGTAAACTGGATTAACAGGATTCTTGTAAAAACTTGGCTTAATAGGAATCTTTGCTAAAACCAGGATACATATAAGGATGCATCCTGATCAAGAAAAGGGGTCAAGTACTTACAAGATCACACCAAAGTCAATCACTAAACTGACCTTGAGAAGGAGGGAGAAGGAGGGAGGGGGGTGGGAATTGGGGAAGGGTTAATGAGAAATGTGTGCATGGATGTCTTTGCCTATACTAGCTTGTACCCAACAAAGATGTGTGATTAACCCTGTTGTACCCAAGAAATGTATAAAAATCCATGCTAAAATAAATAAATAAATAAATAAATAAATAAATAAATAAATAATAAAAAAAAAGAAAAGGGGTCAAGGAGAGTCTTGTTTAACAATGAGAGATTTTTATGAGTATTCCCAAAAGGCCTTAGTAAAGGTAAATAGTATTATTTATGCCTTCAAAACTTCAGAGTTTGAAGCCCTCCTGTTCTTTCTCTTTACTTGTAATGATATCAACTTAGTGGATTCTTGTGCTCCTTATCAGAAGAATCAGATAGAGGCACAACTGTGATGGGAATAAGACTTTATCTTGGGGCTTCTTGCTGAGGCAGAAGGGAGACACAACATTGACCAGGAGTGTCCAGCTGGCTCCCAGGAGAAAGGAGAGAGCTAGTGTTATTCATGGAAAGAGTGATGGGAGTAAACTACAATCCAGGACTATTAACTGGCTTTAGGTACATTTCAAAAGTGTGTGTGTGTGTGTGTGTGTGTGTGTGTGTGTGTGTGTGTGTGTGTGTGTGTTTTCCTGTGAAAGCACTTTAAATTCTGAGAAAGGCAAGGTCAGTTGGTCAGCCTGGAGTAGAACGTTATATCTCTCCCTGTATAATCTTCTTTGCCTTGTTGTTTATGGAGAAGTCTCTGTAGCTATTAAGAGAACACACAGAACTTGGGCAGGGTGGCAAATGCTTGTAATCCCAGTACTTGGGAGGCTGAGACAGGAGGATTGCAGATTTGAGGCCAGTCTTAAAAACTTAGGAAGACCCTTAACAATTTAGTGAGATCCTGTTTCAAAAAAAAAAAAACTAAATAGGGCTTGGAGGTGTAACTAAGAGGTAGAAGGCCCCTGGGTTCAGTCCTATGAATTTGCTGTTTTGCTGACTTCACAGCAGTTTTATCTTTGATGCTGTTTGTCCTTGTAGAGTTGTGGCAAGAGCATCTTTGCCCCCATGATACACCTGGTCTCCTAAGCTGATCAGATTGTTTGAGGCACATTCCAAGTCCCTGCCTGTCTCATTCACCCTGACAGATTTTACCTCCTCAATCTTACAGTCCCTTAATCTTAAGGGATGATGCTTTTTATGGGGGTTCTTGACTGTCTTAGAAGTATTGAACAAAACTATCACTTTGGTAGCTCCAGATATGCCACTAAACGTCTTACTTGTGCCAGCATATTTTATCCTTGAAACAAACCTGTGAGGCAGTTCCCACTATTATCCATGTGAGAACACCAAAGCTTAGTGGAATGAGATACATTATGCAAGGTCATACACTGAGATTCAAATTCTAGAGGCCATGCTCTTCATTGCCAAGCTATACTGACCTATCGTGAGGTCTCCTCCCTCACCTGTTCTCTCCCTTCTCCCTCTTTTTTATGGAGAACACTCTCAGATATCAGAGTCTATTCTCCCACCTGTATCTGGGTTTCTAGCATACTTTTTTCTCTGCAACATGATGACTATGCTAAGGTTGCTGGATAGGATCTTCATAGCCACAAGGCCAATATTAACTCTTTACGTGTGTGTGTGTGTGTGTGTGTGTGTGTGTGTGTGTGTGTGCGTGTGAGTTTTGCTGGAAATCAAACTCAGGGCTTTGCACATGGTAGGCAAATATTCTACCACTGAGCTATATCCCCAGCCCAACTCTTCATATACAAGTGTGTCTCAGGTACCCTAGAGAGATGTGCAGAAGGCATCGTTTTAAAGTGTGAAAGCAGAGAAGGATTGTAATTGCATATGCTGCTTTAAAGCAATTACCTATTAATGTGTGTACCAATGTATATGTATCCTACAGGTTATGTAGTAACATCAAAATAGGTCAACATTGAGGGAGATTAGTAATAATGAATAATATCTTAAAAAGGAAAACAATATTACAAATTTGATTGTCATAGAGAGTAATTTTAAATTTCAAATTTGGTACTATATATGTTTTTAACCTATACATAAAAATCGTAATTTCCAAAGAAGAGAGACCTGTAATCTTCATTGTAAAAAAACAGTTTGGGTGATTTTTGTGCTCAAACCAAAAAAAAAAAAAAAAAAAAAAAAAAAAATTTTTGATTCGGTAGGTGTAAAAGCATTAAAAAAAATCTTAATGGCAACATGCCTTAATTTGCCATTGATTTAATATAAACTTCTTGAACTGATAAAACATAGGTTGAATAAACCAAAGAAAAAATATGCATGCTCAACTTTATTTGAAAGCCTTAGATAAGTCAGATTAAATTCCATTTGTGTCATTTTGAAAGTATTCCTCTCTCCTTTTTGTCCTCTCTTATTTTATTCCCAAAGAATTGCCACAAAGTGGCTAGAATTTTCCCATCTGAAAAGCTGGGTTACAACCTGAAGATGAACCATTTTGCTGGAATCACTCTTTGCAGAAATATATAGCTCCTTAGCCCACAGGAACTGTTCTTGTCATTATTGAAGCAGGTGTGACACAGCTGGAAGGCGAGGTTGCCATGGTCACAGTGAAAGCCTTCAGATGCCCAGATGCCTGAGAGTTGACCTGCCATAGGCAGTGCAGTGCCTGGTCGTCCACAGCAGGAGATAGGACTTTTCTCCAGGGAAGCTGGAGACCTCATCATGGTGAGGGACGTTCACTCTTTCACGGATTGAAGTTTCATTTGGCAAAATAATCCTGGAACATTCCATTATACCTCTGTGTTTTGATGTCAAAACAACTGATGTGAATCAAGAACACTTAGGGCGTCCCGGGTTTCTGAACACATTATTCTCCCTCGTTTCTATAGAAGGGGCATTTATCTACAGATTAGAATTGGATTTCAGAGTCAGATTTCCAGGGTTTCAACACAGGCTGCTGTATTTTTTTTTTTTTTTTTAGCTCGTCGAATTCTATGCAGGCTATTTTACTTCTCTGTGCTTCATTTTCCCCTCGGTAAAGCGGAGGATGATAATTGGTAATAATTGTACCTCCCGTATTGAAGGGTTTCATGAGGATTAAATAAGATAATGCAGGCAAAGCCTTTGGAAATGTGTCTGGCACACCGGCAATGCTCTAAAAAGGTTAGTTAATGTTTTGTGAAATGAGCAACAAATTGAGCTATTTGCACTCAGATAAAGAACTTCGTTTGGAAAAATCTTTAATTTCTACATTTTGAAAATTTTAAAATATACTTAGTCTGCTGATATTGTTGCACACATAGTGTACTTGTATTGGGCACTGGGTAAAACAATGTAAATCCAGGCATTGGTTGTTTACTGTGTGGTGCTAGGCATAGGAAACCAATGAAAGCCACAGGAAAAGAATACAAAATTCCTTCACAATTTTGTTTTAATTTTTGTTAATTATAATCCTAGAGTTTTAGTTATCCTCTATTACAATCCACCCCAATAAGTAGATGGAATGGGCCTCTTTTGTGGAAGGCACCATTTTGGTGTGATATTTATGTTCCTATAAAGTTTATCTAACAAAACTTCAGTTTCTTTGGCAGAAAGAGGAACAAATGAAGGGCAGGCATACTGTGTCTTATTAAGGCATTTAGTATTTATGCATGATAGCAGAAAGGGTTTTTTGCTGTTAAATTTCCTTGCATATTTTAGATATTAGTATCCTATTGGGTGAATAGTTTTCAAATATTTTCTCCCATTCTACAGATTGTCTCCTTGTTCTTTTGATTGTTTTCTTTG
Organism: Graphiurus murinus; assembly: GCA_004027655.1. Lineage (NCBI taxonomy): Eukaryota > Metazoa > Chordata > Mammalia > Rodentia > Gliridae > Graphiurus > Graphiurus murinus. The sequence goes on from PVLC010029118.1 coordinate 15,953, forward strand.
CAGATTGTTTCTTTGTTCTTTTGATTGTTTTCTTTGCTGTGTCAAAATCTCTGTTTGATATAATCACATTTGTCTGTTTCTGCTTTTGCTGCCTGTGCTTTGGGTCTTATTAAAAAAATTGCCTATACTAATGTCTAGAAGTGCTTCCCCTATGTTTTCTTGTCATTGTTTTGTAGTATTAGTTCTTACATTTAGGTCTTTGATCCATTTTGATTTGATATTTTTGCGTATGGAGAGAGAGCACGCAGTCTAGTTTCATTCTTCTGCATGTCGATACCCCATTTTCCCAGCATCATTTATGGCAGATGTCTAGACATGTGCTAAATTTATTTTGGAGTCTCCTTTTGTCTCATGGCTCTATGTGTCCGCTTTTATGCTAGTGCCATGCTGTTTTGGTTTCCAAAGCTTTGTAGTATGCTTTGAGGTCAGATATTGTGATGCCTCAAGCTTTGTTCATTTTGCTCAAGATTATTTTAGCTATTCAGGGTCTTTTGTAGTTACAATTTTAAGATTATATTTTCTAAGTCTGTTAAGAATGCCAGTGACATTTTAATGCTGATTGCATTGGTAATGTAAAGTGCTTTGTGACACAAGATATTCTAACAATATTATTTTTGCTAATGCTTAAACATGGGATGTATTTACTCTGTGTGTGTGTGTGTGTGTGTGTGTGTGTGTGTGTGTTTGTGTCTTAAAATTCCTTCAGGAGTGCATTGTAAGTTTCACTGAAGACATCATTGACTTCCTTTGTTAAATTTATTCCTAGGAATTTTATTTCTTGGTAGGTATTGCTTTCTTCATATCTTTCTTGGTAAGTTTTTTATTAGTGTATAAAATGCTACTAAATTTTGGATATTGATTTTGTGCCCCAAATACTGAAGATTAAACCCAAAGCCACACCACCACTGAGTTACTTCTCCAGCCCTTTTTATTTTGTGGCAGGATCTTGCTAAGTTGCTTGGGCTGCCCACAGCTTGCAATCCTCCTACCTCAGCCTCTTGAGAAGCTGGGACTATAGGTGTGCACCTGGCACATGTTAATATTTCATATTTTATCTCTAACTGTAATTACTTAGTCTTACTTTTTCTTAGTCTAGCAAAAATGTCAATTTTTTTCTTTTCAGAAAACCAATTTTTAGTTTTGTTGACCTGTTGCATTTTTTCTTTAGTCTCAATTTGTTTATTTTTGCTCTGATCTTTCTATTTCCTTTATTCTGTCAATTTTGGGGTTGGTTTGTGCTAGGGTTTGGATGTGGTTTAACTGTGATCACCAAGAATATGATGTGGTGGAGATCTTGGTCCCAGGGTAGTACTTTGAGCAGTGGTACAACCTCTGAGAGGTGTGCCCAATGTGAAGTCATTGGATTATTGGGGTCATGTCCTTAGAGGGGATTCTGTAACTCTAGTGTCTTTCTTTTTTTTGTCTCTGACGTCCTGTTTGGTAATGCAAGCTATCTCTCTCTCTCTCTCTCTCTCTCTCTCTCTCTCTCTCTCTCTCTCTCTCTCTCTCTCTCTCTCTCTCTCTCTCTCTCTCTCTCTCTCTCTCTCTCTCTCTCTCTCTCTCTCTCTCTCTCTCACACACACACACACACACACACATACACACACGCGCGCCTCTGGTCTGTGGCTGATCTGATAAATGCTCCTATAATTGCCATTTGTCATGAGCCTCTAATCAGAGCCAGGGCCTGATCCATTCTTTTTGAACTTTCAGCCTCCAAAACTGGGAGCTAAATTAGCTACTTTAAATCTTTTGCTGCAATAATGACCAGTACAGTTTGTTTTTATATTTCTTTGAATTGCTTTGTTTAGTTCAGTATTTGAAATCTTCCTCCTTTTTTGTAGTGTTGTGGATTTTCTTTAATATCTTTTTTGTGTACTATTTAAAATACCATCCACAGATGAAAGGCTACTAAGATTTTTCTCCTATGCTTTTTTCTAAAAAATTAATACATTTAGTTCCTGCATTTTAAACTGATGTAATTTTTTTTTTTAACATGGTGTTAGGAAATGAATGAAGTGACCTTTTAAAAAAGTTATCTAGTTATTTTAGCCAAGTTTGTTGAAAAGATTATCATTTCTTCACTGATTTCTTTGGCAACTTTGTTGAAATCAATTTACCATGTATGGATGGATATATTTCTGGACTCTATTTGTATGCACTAAATTATATGTCTATATGCCAATATCATACTTTCTTGAGTAATATAGTTTTATAATATAACTTGAAATAGTGGAAATCCTCCAACTTTGTCCTTCATAAAAAATGTTTTTGGTTTTTCTAGGTCTTATGCATTTACATATAAATTTTATAGTCAGATGATCAATTTCTATCAAAACCTGCTAGAATTATAATTGAGATTGCTATGAATATATACATCAATTTGTAAAGAATTAAATCTTAGCAACAATTGACCTATGAAGATTGTATGTTTCTTCACTTTACATCTTTAAAATTCTGTCAGCAATATTATAGTGCATAGATTTTACACATATTTTGTCAAAATTTGTCCACAAATATTTTAAATGATATAGTTTTAAAAATTCTAATTTATGATTGCTTATTACTAATTTATAGAAATATCTATTATTTTTTTAATTTTTTGCGGTACTGGGGATTGAACTCAGGGGCATTCTACCTCCGAGCTATACCCCCAGCCCTATTTTTTATTCTTTTTTATTTTGAAACTGAGTCTCACTAAGTTGCAGAGTGCCTCACTAGGTAGCTGAGGCTGGCCGTGAACCCGGATCCTCCGGTCTCAGCCTCCCAAATGCTGGGATTACAAGCGTGTGCCACCACGCCCGGCTATAGAAATATCTTTTATTCTTATATATTGACTTTGTAAACTTGCTAAACTATATAATTAGTTCTAGTAGAATTTTTCAGATTTTTAAGCTTTTCTACATACATAAACATGTCACTGGTGAATAAAGATTATTTTACATATTTGTCTCCAATCTGTTTTTATTTTCTTCTTTCTTGAATGCACTGACTTGGACCTCCAATCCAATGTTGAATGAAATTTGCAGGATAATTTAGTGAATTTTATGTTGCTTGATGGTAGAATTTTTAGAAATTTTTACACATTTTCCTTGTTGGTACATTTGATTCATTTTTTGGGAATATGAAAGTAGCCTTCAGAATGGAACTGATTTGGCTCCACTTTTACGAGAACCCCCTTCTGAGTATATAACCCGAAGCCTCATGTATTAAGAGATTTTTTTCCCCTCACTTGCTATTAGGGACATTAGTTATTCCGGACCTGATAGGCTCTTTGGAATTGCTTCATCATTCTCAGATAGTTACTTCATAGGCATGTGCTGAAGAATACTTAGCTGAAGACCCCAGTGAAATTCCTTGCATATTTTCAGAGTTCTCTTTCTCTCTGTAGACTTCTCCTATTGGACTCTGCCCTGTGATTTCTGGAACCTTTGAATCCCCCATATTCTCAATTCTGTCTCCTCAATTAAGGAAGAATTTCAGGGTCTTTTCATTATCTATCATTCTCCACCAAGACCTGGAAACTCTGCAGACAGAGGGCTGGGGAAATTTTAAGCTTCCTTACTTGTTTTTTTTTCCCTAGGAACCACTGTTTTGTAATGACTACTGCTTAATGACTAAAAACTGTTATGAGATATACATTGTTCAATTATTTTATTTATTTATTTATTTATTTATTTATTTATTTATTTATTTATTTATTGTAATAATTCGTGCTTTGTATTTATACATTTTTGTTAGGTACAAATTGATAAAGACAAATGTGCACACATTTCTCATCTGACCCTATCCCCAATTGCCACCCCGCTCCCTCGCCCTCCCTCCCTCTCAAGTTCAGTTCAGTGAGTGATCCTGATATAATTGTGTAAGTACATCATGTGCCTTAGTATGCTCTCCCCCCTACCCCCCATCCATTCCCTTCGGTTAAGTCTACTTCTTTGTTTATCGAGGGTCTCTACTTTTTCATCTGGGGACCCTCTTATGTCCCATCTACTCCCTAACATCCGCACATTAGGGAGAACATATGTTTCTTTACTCTTTGTGACTGGCTAATCTCACTTAACATAATGTTTTCCAGTTGCATCCATTTCCCTGCAAAGAACATGATTTTGTTCTTCTTTATGGCTGAGTAAAATTCCACTGTGTATATATCCCATAGTTTTGTAATCCATTCATCTGTGGATGGACATCTTGGCTGCTTCCATAGTTTGGCTATTGTGAATTGAGCCGCTATAAACATAGATACACATGCATCGGTCTGATAGTTTGGTTTCCATTCTTTTGGGTGTATACCCAGTAGTGGAATTGATGGGTCATATGGTAGGTTCATTCCCATTCATCTGAGGATCCTCCATACTGTTTTCCACAGTGGTTGCACAAGTTTGCAATCCCACCAACAATGTATTAGGGTTCCCACTTCTCCACACCCTCGCCAGCAGGTGTTGTTGTTCGTGTTTTTTATGATTGCCATTCTGACTGGAGTTAGGTGAAATCTCAGGGTAGTTTTGATTTGCATCTCCCTGATTGCCAATGAT
>PVLC010029119.1:0-20356 GCA_004027655.1 Graphiurus murinus
TGCGGTACTGGGGATTGAACTCAGGGGCATTCTACCTCCAAGCTACACCCCCAGCCCTATTTTTTATTCTTTATTTTGAAACCGAATCTCACTAAGTTGCAGAATGCCTCACTAGGTAGCTGAGGCTGGCCGCGAACCCAGATCCTCCAGTCTCAGCCTCCCGAATGCTGGGATTACAAGCGTACGCCACCACGCCCGGCTAATAGGGTAGCATTTCTAGAGCCCCATCAATACTACAACATTAAGGGAAAGTGAAATGGATTTTAACAGATGCCATAAGTCTCAAGTTATGGACAATTTTTAATAAGTATTCACACATATTTTTTAACAGATACTAGATATCAGGCAATGTGTTTCATGCTGATATACAAAGATACAAATAAGACCTCTTAGAATAATCAGATAATCCACTGGAGTTGAGGTCGGCCCAATGTTGTGGTTCTCTGAGATCCAGTAGCCAATTGGTATAATGGCTAAGGGCCCTAATACACATGTAATAACTGAATCTACCTTTAGATTTTTATTCTCATCGAAATAGTAGTAACAGTAGTAACCTGGAGATAGGGCGAGGGTGGGTGGGAATTGGGGAAGGATTAATGAGAAATATGTGCATGGATGTCTTTACCTGTACTAGCTTGTACCCAACAAAAATGTGTGATTAACCCTGTTGTACCCAAGAAATGTATAAAAATCCATGCTAAAAAAATAAATAAATAAATTTAAAAAAAAAGAAATAGTAGTAACATTTTAAGATTGTTCTTCTCTTTTTTTTTTTTTTTAAGAATTTTTGTTTTCTTTAGTGGTGTTGGGGGGACCTGCCTTAAATGAATTAAAGTGCCCTTTTCCCTAACTGATGAACAAAAGCAGATTTTGCTTGTACCGGTAATTATGTTATGTTACCTGCCTTTCACTAAGGCAGTGTAGGTTTGATCTTTGTGTTTTTGACTAGCAATAGGTATTTAAAAAGAGAGCTATTAACTTCCAAGGAATAGAAAATTCCACGGATAATAGACTGCTGCAACCATTATAACCTCACATTTGTCAGTTGTACAAATTAAATTCACAAATCTTGACATTTTATGTATTCATTGTTACTTCACAAGACAGAAACAAAGGAAAAGAAGGAATTATTTTAATATTAGCAATATATGGTTCAATAATGTGCTTAAGTTATTTGTGGAGATTTTTCTTTCACCTTCATTGGTGTACTTTGTAGCAAACTTTAATTATCAATTATAATTTTGGATTATAATTAATCCTCTTAAGACATACATAAGTATATACACTATATCTATGCATATACTTGTAAACCCTCAGAGTTCTCTATATGAGATTGTTTTCTTCATCCATTAACACTCATCACAGTCTCCTTATTTATTCAGGGTAAGGAAATGTATAAGAAAAATAGCAGCATAAGAAATATTATTTACTTGATCAGACTCATTCAATTCTTTTTCAGGATTGCATTTGAAATACCTAAACAAACCAAACAAGATGGCTAATCTGTATTTCAAAAATATAAGTTTTCAAATTTACTATCCAATAACACAGAGTTTCTATAGCAACTGTTAGTGTTATAGTACCTGAAAAAAAAAAAAAAAAACAACTATTCCATAGGTACTCAAATACATTTATAAAATTAGATAATAACCTGTCTTTCAGAGTGAGTAGTATACCATGTTATACACACAATAGAACTTCAGACAGTTTTTCCTGCAGAATGATTACATCTATATCTATATTGATCTATGTGCCAGTTCATTTTCAAAGAAGTTAGCTAGAAACAGAATTTATACATTGTGACACAGTGTATTCATTATTAAATAAATGACTGCTTTTCTTGGCTAAAAGTTTCCTCCCACTGCTTTTTATTTTATTATTTCATTTTATTTTTATTTTATTGGTGCTAGGGATTAAACTATGAACATTCTACCTCTGAGCTACACCCATAGCCCTATTATATTTATTACTTGGAAACAGGGTCTTGTTAAGTTTCTGAGAGTCTCACTAAATTGCAGAGGCTGGCGTCCAACCTGCAAGCCTCTGTCTCAGGCTCCAGAGTGCAGGACCACTGGTGTTGCCACCATGCCTGGCCACATTGGTATTTTAATAATCAATTTACTTATAAGCACTTGCTACTTGCAGAAGAACTTATGGAAATATACAGAAAGCTGGAAAAGTAAATTACCCATCATGTAATTACTTTTCAAATAAATATTTAATATAAAATAATTATGATAGATAATAATCATGTTTACAAAAATCTAGATTTGTTTAATAGAATAAGAGAAACAGAGACAAAGCAGATGTATTTATGGAAAGAAAAGGGAAATGAATTATTCATATATTATCAGCTTAATAAAGGAATTAGAAATTTTAGATATACTTGAATATGACCAAATTTTTATACATTTTTAAAAATAAGTTTTATATTTTATAATAGTTTTAGGTTTATAGAAAAAATGGGAAAACAATTCAGAGTTCCAATGGACCTCACATACATTCTCCCCAATACTAATATTTTATCTTACTGTTACACATTTTTTATAATATAAGAAACCAATACATTATGATTATGATTATGATTATTTGTGATAGTAATGGAGATTGAAACTAGGGGCAGTCTATCTCTGAACTACACACTCATCCCTATTTATTTATTTATTTTTAATTTTGAAACAAGTTCTCCTTAAATTGCTGAGGCTATCTCTGAACATGTGATCCTCCTGTCTCTGCTTCCCAAGCACTGGGATTACAGGGGTACTCCCAGATTACATGATATTATTAACTAAAGTATATATTTCATGCAGCCTTACATAGTTTTTATCCAGTATTATTCATCTATTCTAGAATCCCAGAGAAGGCACCACATTTAGTTGTCATTCCTAAAAGTGACATTTTTTAAGTTTTAAGTTTCTTATTTTTTTTATATTGCTGATGGTTTTGAGTAGTATTGCTTAGGTATTTTGTAGAATAATTGTGCTCAGACTTGCTTGATATTTGTTCCCATCTTTTAAGACTTTTGGGGAGAAAAAACACAGAGATAAAGAACAATTTAAACCATACCAGATTAAGACTACACAACACACTGTCAACATGACTTATTATGATTCATGTTGACCAGATCACCTGGCAGAAGTAGTGTTTGTCAGATTCACAACTATAAAGTCACCCTAGTTCTTCTCCTATCCATAGTATTGTAGTACTCTTTGGGAGGAAAGAATTATGTGCAGCCTACATTCAAGGAGTGTGGACTCCTAAAGTTTCCTAAGAGCAGAGTATCCACACTTTTTTTTTTCTTGGAATTATTCTGGCAGAGATTTGTCTTCCTGATCCTTGCTTATTTATTTAACCATTAGTTTATGTCCATATGCACTCGTAAATATTTATTATGTAAATATGAGTATAAGCCATACTACTTTTTATTGTCTTGCTCTCAAATTATTCTAGTTTTGGCCAATATGAAATTATTTATTTATTAGTTTCTTGTTGTCTTTCATTATAATATACTCCAAGCCAATCTTTTGTATTTTCTTGCTGCAGTTCTAGAATTAGCTATTGTTTGCAGAACTTCTGGTTCCTTTAAATGGTGAGTGGTATTAAAATCCGTTAAAGTGTTAGATATGCTCATTGCTTCTGAGAGGTTGTTCCTTCTAGGTCCTCTCAGTTCACAGATCAGAGATACATGTATATGTATACTAAAATGTGTATAGAAACATCTGTAAGTGTTTCTATACATAGAATCTTTATATTCAGCTAAATATGCATTCACATTGTTTTCTCCAGTTCAAATTCTTTACTACATAGATTATTCTGGCCTTCTTTTACTTCTCTGTATATTCATGGGAATCCTGCCTCTTGTCATTCACCACAAACTTGATTTTTCAGTTCCAGCATACATGTATTACAGTATTAGAATTGTTATACTGTATAGCCTTGGAAAGTAATTTCTTCCCATTAGAGTACACTACTTACATGTAGTTCTTTTGCTTTTAGTATTACAGATACTCATTTCTAAGGTCAATTAGATCAACACCTTTTCTCTCTGTTTCTTCAGTGAGGTCATTTCATACATCTTAATACAGTTATTTTTTGTTATAGTATGAATCTCATTCTGGGATCCCTTGACCTCCTAAGTGTATTTTTTTAAAGTTTGCATGCATTTATACTCATGTTTTTTGCTCTAAACTGTATGGATTTTGACAAACGCATAGTACCATTTGTCCTACAATATCATTCAAAACAGTTTCATTGTTCTAAAAAATCCTCTGTGATTCAACAATGTATCCCTCTCCCACTGGGTCTTGAACAGGGATTAGCTTATATACTTTCTTTTTTTTTTTTCTTTTTCAAATGTCATATAAACTGGAAGCCTACAATATGTTGCTTTTTTGCCAGTTTCTTTCAGTGGACAATATGTACTTAAGGTTCATTCTCATCTTTTCTTGGTTTAATAACTGATTTAATTTTATTGATGAATAATATAATTTGCATAGATATACCACAAGTTTTTTTTATCCTTTTACTTACAAAAAGACGTCTTGGTTGCTTCCAGGTTTTAGTTATTATGGATAAATCTGCTATAATCATTTATACATAGATTTTTAAATTGATATAAATTTGCAAATTAGTTGGATAAATAGTGAGAGTTATCATAGCTGGGAGCTGAGCTGTATTGTAAAATTATGTTAAAATTTGTTAGAAACCATAAGGCTGTCTTTCAAAGAAGTTGTACTAAACACTATCAGTAAATTTTTTAGCTGTATCTTGTTTTAATTAAAGCATAATGGCAAATTATGATAATCATCTCTTTATCTGTTTATTTACCAAAATATTGATGTGTTAAAATCAAATGCCATTTTAAAATCAATTATATTTTTAATAGTAATGTAGTTTTTACGTAACTGGAACAGGCATAGAGAATTAAAGGAAAATATATTAAAGAAGAAGAGGAGGAAAAAAGCAATATAAGGAAAGTTAAAAGGAAGCAAATAGGAGATAGCATTTTTAAAATTGAGATTAAATTTTTTTAAAATATGAATGCAGGATAATCAGAGTGGAATTATACACACGCACACACACACACACACACACACGCACATATTCACACACATATATCCACTTAGAAGTAGTTAAAGAGAAACAAGATTCATATCAGATATTTGATGGCCATTTATTAGTTGACAACAAAAATAGTAATAGTTTCATGTAGCTACTGAGTCATGTTTTCTCCATTTCTCAGGAAAAAGTGTGATTGACTCAAGACTGAGGCTTAGTATGATATAAGACAAGGAATTAATATAGAAATGAAACCAGTGAGCCAGGCGTGGTGGCGCACGCTTGTAATCCCACCATTCGGGAGGCTGAGACAGGAGGATCCGGGTTCGCAGCCAGCCTCAGCTACCTAGTGAGGCACTCCACAACTTAGTGAGACTCGGTTTCAAAGTAAAGAATATAAAATAGGGCTGGGGGTATAGTTCGGAGGTAGAATGCCCCTGAGTTCAATCTCTGGTACCGCAAAAAAAAAAAAAAAAAAAGAAAAAGAAATGAAACCAGTGGAATGTATGCCCACATGAACACCTCAGAATATGCTGAATTATCTTCAAATAAACATTATAGAAGTGAAGAATCTTGGAACTGGAAATAGGATTCTTTAGCTGCTGAGAAGGCAAGGATGAAGGAATAAGTAAAAGACATAGTGATGTAAAGACAGCAGGGAAAGGGGGAGATAGGTCACTGAATGGATTAGTAAATCCTTTATTTTGCTAATTTCTTTTGAGTAAATTAGATAAAGAAGGCAGGCCAAGGAAATAGTTTTTTAGTTTTATTTCTGTATATTTTAGATTGAAAAACAATCAAATATATTTGGTGGGAAAAGAAGGAATCAATAAAGATAGAATAGAAAATGTAGAGATTTTTCAACTTTTTCATATTCAGATTATGCATATATTTGCGTATACTGAGACTTGTAGATCCTCTAGGAATCATTTCTGAATGCATATGTATATTTGGATATATGTGCAGTGACCATATTGGAAAATGGGATATAATCATACTCTGAAGTCAAATGATGGAATTCACCCAATGTAAAATAGCTCATTAACCTTGAATGAATCTCATACTATTTTAATTTCATGTTTAGAATTAAAACTACAGCCTCTTTCAGCTTTTGAGTTTGCCCGCATTTCTCTCCCGAATGTGTTTCTTACTTTTCTCAACAAATATGTGTCAAAAAAAAACTATAGCAGCATTCCATTAGTTTAATACAAGGATAAAAGGAAATTGTTTTTATGTGAAAAGCTTGTGATATATATATATATATATTATTTTATTCTCCTATATACATATATATGACATTTATTGAACTCTTGATATAGGTACTATCCTAGAATGTAAAGACTCACGCCATAAAACTCATAAAGACATATTAATTACTCTTTTCAGTATCACATGATACTCACCATTTTCTTCCACTATTAATTAGATATTTTTTTATTTTACATAAATGGAAATATACAGTCTATAGAATTTTATGTCTGGTATCTTTCACTTAACATATTTGATATTCATGTGGTCACATATAACATTAATTCACTCCATTTTATTGCTGAGTGGCATTCAGTTGTACAGATAAACTACAATTTATTTATTCATTAACCAACTGATGGACATTTGGGTCACATCTACATTGAAGCTATGAATAAACATATTATGAATATTAATGTACAAGTGTTTACATAGACATTTGCTTTTTCTTGGGTAAACACTTAAGAGTTGAATTGCTGAATTATATGGCAAGTATGTACTTAATTCTATAAAATATTCTTGTTCATTTTTCAAAATATTTAGGATACATTTTATTTTCCCGCCAGTAATGTGGGAGGGTTCAGTGATACTAACTCTAGTTATTCACTGTGTAGTATAAGATTTTAAAATTTAGAAAATCTGTTGGGTGCCTAGTGGCATCTCATTGTAACTTTAGTATGCATTGTCTTGATGAATAATGATGTTAAGAATCTTTTTTATATGCTGATTATCAATTATGTCATCTTATTTGAAGTGTCTCTTCAAATCTCCCATTTGGGAGTTTTTATCTTCTTACTTCTGGTTGTTAGATCTTAGATAGATAGAGATATAGAGATATAGATTGATACATTGACAGATTGATAATGATAGAGATAGAGATTTAATTCTCCTGTTAAATATATCTATTGGTAATATTTTCTCTAAATTTGTAGCTTGAATTTTCATTTTCTTAATACTACCTTTCAGAGAACATATGTTTTTATTATTTTTATTTTATATGTCATGTCTTATAAGTCCAATTGAAAAATGCCTTATGACTAATTTGGAAATGTGTTCTAGAAGTTGAAAAAGTTTCATATTAACATGGTTCTGACTCATTCTAAGTTAATGTTTATGTGTGGTACAAAGTAAAGATGGATGTTTGGTTATTGTTTACATTAGTTGTTGTTTTAGCATCATTTGTTGCAAAGACAGTTTCTCTTTACTGGCCCTTTGTCAAATATCAATTGACCATTTCTGTCTGGATCCATTTCTGGACTTCTCATTGTGCTTCATTGATTTATATATTTCCCGGCTAATGAAAATGAAATATTCATCATTTCTGCGGGGCATTTTGAATTTTTTGTATTGTTATTTTATGAACTTAATATAGGCCTTGCTTATGTTTCATAAAATTTATATTATATTAAATACAATATAATTGTATTAAATATTTTCTATTTTGATGCTATAGACACAGTACTGCTTTCTATTTTAGTTCACAATTTTTTATTGCTAATGTTGGGGAGCAAATTGTTTTGCCATATTGACATTGTATCTTAAGGCTCTTATAAACTACTATAAATTTTAGTAGTATCTACTTATCTTAAAAATATGTATATTTTTATATAATTCTACTTCTCTTTAATTTATATATATTTAATTCTTTTTCTTGACTTGTTGCTCTGGTTATGATCAGAACTAGAACTATGTGAAGGAACGGTGATTGGAGCAGACACACTTCACCTATTTTTTCATAGAAAGGGGTAGCATTTTATATTTTACCACAAAGTGTGCAATTTATAGATTTTGCATAGACATGCTTTATCAGATTGAGGGTAGCCCTTCCTGGTTTCTTGAGGGTTTTTATCTTGAATAAGTGCAGTATCTGTGAAACAATTTTCTTTCATCTATAGAGATAGCCTATGTTTTTCTTTCCTTTTATCACACTGTATTAGGGTAATTGCTTTATGTACTAAACCAAACCAATCTTGCATTGTTAGAATAAGCCATTCTGTTATGACATAAGAACACACACACACACACACACACACACACACACAATTTTTTTTTTTTTTTAAATGTGCAAGTAGCAGTTTTACTCATGGTAGCTGAAAAAAATGGATATAAATGTCAGTGGACTGGTCGAATGAATAAATAAAATGCGGTATGTCTATACACTGAAACACTACTCAGTTAAAAACTTACAAAGTGATACATATAGAATGCATATATTTCAAAATTATTATGAGACTTTTGTGGTATAAGTTCTGGGTAAGTGTTTTTCCATACCTATGTAGATAAGAATACAAGCTTTTCATTACAATTTAGAAGCCTTGGTAATTATACAGCATCATGCCCAGTCCCTTCTTATAGCCAAAACAGGTCATAAAACTAAACTGTGAATTTCTTCAAGGTACTGAAAAATTTACTTTATTTGTTGGTGTGGGAATTATGTCACTCAAGGAGCACATGACATGGGAAAGGCTGTTGCAGTGCTTTTTGGAAACTACATGACAGTCATTTAATTTTTTTGACTACCTTTGAATCATTTGAAAATATTACAATGTTGTCAAGTTTTTTTAAAAAATTACTTCAGTTGAAACCCCTATTTTTTTTTTTTTTTCTGTACTGGAGATTGAACCCAGGAGCATTCTACCTCCGAGCTACACCCCCAGCCCTATTTTTTATTCATTATTTTGAAACAGGGTCTCACTAAGTTGCAGAGAGCCGCACTAAGTAGCTGAGGCTTGCCGCGAACACAGATCCTCCAGTCTCAGCCTCCCAAGCACTGGGATTACAAGAGTGCACCACCACGCTTGGCTCGAAAACCCAATTTTTTAAAAACAAAGGACTTGAAATCTTTCTACTTACAAAAGTATATTATTCATTAATTCTCTTTTTCACTACTGACAATAATATCTGAAATGAAATTGGCCCTGTGTTTAATAGTTTTTCTACCCCAGGAGAATGAATAGGCCATGATAAGATTCAGTATTGGGGTAGACATATGTTTGCTGTTATTTTGTGAAGGATTTGTAACCATGATCAGGCATGTGGGAGATTTAGTAAGTTTATTGTTCATTGTGATCACTCTCACTACTTTTCCCATTGCCTGTGCTGTGTCTTCTAAAGTTTTCCCTGACAGTCTACTGAGACATTAGCACATATGCTAACAGCCTCTGGTTGGGGGGTAGTGATCTCTTTGCGTTGATAATCTTTGAGTTGATAATCTTTGAGTTGCAATGTGCTCTCAACTATTTCTCACAGTTAGTCTGTAATCCAGCCTCACAATTACTTCTGCAGCCACCTTCTCCTGGAATAAGATAGCTATAACATAAAGGCAGATAAGGTACTAACTCTTTTCTTATCCCTAGTTTGTCCTCATTATCTTCCATTCTCCCAGATCTACTCAATTAAAATTAGTAAATATCATTGAAAAGAACTGAATTCAACTATTTTAAATATTCTATGCCTAGCAGAAAATAAAGACATTGTACATCAAATAAAGCTTTGAAAGTGGAAAGGCAACCTTGTAAAAATTTTGTCTGTATTATTTTAAACAAATGAAGCTACCCAAACCTTCAGTCTATAGTAACACTAAATATGATATGATTATAAGGCTACTTAATTATATATTCAACATTAATTTTATTTCTTTAAAATGTTTTGGCATTGTCATAATCCAACACTAAGTGATGGGCTTTGCAGTGCATGTCTGTAATCCTATCTAGTACCTGGGAAGTTGAGACAAGAGGAACACAGGTTCCTTCCAGGCCAAACTCAGCAACTTAGGGAGGCCCTGAGCAACTTAGTGAGTCCCTGTTTAAAAATAAAAAATAAAGTAGAACTGGGATGTAGCTCAGAGGTACAACGCCCCTGGATTCAATCCGCAGTACCACACAAAAAAAATAAATGAAAATAAATATACCAATGCTAAGTCATCTGAAATATGACTTAGTTTTCTGCTTCTCAGATTACACAGATCTATTGCCTTTTCCTAGTGCTTCTGATAAGACTTATAACTCAAAAGCTAAGAATTCCTCAATCCTAAAGAAATGGTTACTGAGGAAAAGTATACTAATTTGTCAACATTCCAGGAGTGTCAGAATATAGAGATTTGTGTGACCATGCATTGTGTTGTTAAACTTTAATTATGAAATAAAAATTATTTTAATTAAATAATAACCCCTTAAGTTTATCTTAGTCTATTTTCTGTAGCTATAACAGAAATACTTGAGACTAAATCATTTATGAAAAAAAAAGGTTTATTTTGGCTCATGATTCCAGTGGCTGGGAAGTCCACAAGCATGGTGCTGGTGTCTGCCAAGCTTCTGATGAGGACCCTCAACTCATGGCAAAAAGTTAAGACATTTAAAAATGACAGATAAATAAAGAACCAAAACCTCATGACAGATAACCCATTACCAGTGAGAAAAGCGTTAGTTCATCCATGAAGGCGTCATCCCCATGATCCAAACACCAGCAATGCCACATCGAGATGTGAGCTTCCAATCTGCGGATTTTGAGTAATACTCCTAAACCATAGTATTGCTGATGTGCATTTTGCAATGACTATCTTATAGAAAGTAAAATCTTACATGTAAAATATAGAAGATTTTAAAGTCTATTCATGAAAATTTAGTAACCCTTGAAGTAAAAGTATTGGGACACACAGAATTCTAAGACAAATATTTATTTTATTTTATTTGTGCATTATAATCATACATCTTGACGAAGTTCAAGGTGGTAAAGACATACATGCACACAGCACTCTTTTAGCCCTCCCCCAGTTCCCACCCTATCCACCCCCCGATCCTTGGCAGCATAGTGATTGGCTTTGATAAGTTTGTGTATGTACATTGTGTCCATTGAGGTGTTTCCCTCTTCCCCCTCCCAACTCCCTCAGTTAGGTCACCTTCTTCACATATCTAAGGTTTCTCCTTCTTTGTAAGACAAAGATTTAGAATCCATCTGAGGCTGTTAGAATTGTTATTGCTGCCAACTGTCATTTCAAGTCTATAAAAATGCCTTAATGTGTTACTGGCCACTATTGAATTTTGTAGCCACATTCACACACAGAGATCATATATTTTTCCATAGTTTTACCTTAAAAAATAAACAATGCTTATATAATTGAGAGCATTATTAGGAGCCGGTTATACCAGCCAATAAAAAATTTTTATTCAGAATGTCAATGAGATTTCTTGATGAGTAAGTTTAGGTACTCTTTATCTTGGAAGTACTTTCTCCTTTTTTTTACTTAAGAGTTGCTAGCTAAGTGTTGCTGAGGAATACTATTAGATTTCTGCACCTGGATATCTTCCTCTTTTCAATCAAACTGTTCACCATTAGGGACATGAAAATGCTCAGTATGCCAAAAGAGAAAACTATTTCTAAAAATTTGACCCTGTGTTACTGTGAGAAAAAGTCTTGCTTTCTGATTTTATCACACAAAACATTTTCGTTCTTTTTATAAACTAATAAAAAGAACTGAAATTGAACCACTCAAATCAACTTTGCATTAATGCAAGCTTTCCATTTTTGATCATGTGTAAGTCACAGTGGGAGGAAGGTCAAACCTCTGGCTGGGCTGTAGTCTTGAACCCCTGTAAGCACCTCATAAATCCTTATCCAGTACTAGGTTTGGATTACTCTCAGAACATTAACAATATTTACACCTGGGGTCATAAACTCTCTCTTATACTATTTCAATTCATTCAATAAATAATTTAAAATTCTTCTTGAAGCTGTGAGAAACATGCACCTATCCTGGACAATAGTTGAAAGTCTTCTCTTTCTTAGCTCCATTATTTTTCCTGTTCTCTCTTCCATGACTTCAACATCTTCCTTTAAGTACCTGAGTGAGTTCTTAAAGTTATGGGACTGTTCACCAATACCCTTAATGTAAAGACCATTCTAGATTAACAAAAAAAAAAAAAGGTTTATCTTCCCTTCTGATCTTTTCCATTGAGATTTCTTTGTTGTTCTTTGTCTCTTAGATTACACATTTATATATTTCTTTCAGTGAATTTGCTCATCTTAGTAATAGAAGTCTTCCAAAGAAGTATATATAGTTAGTCATGAAAATAATGTGACAGTATACTCTTGTCTTTACTCTGCTTCTAACATTTTTTTCATTTAAAGAGGTTTTTTCTTCCTCATTGCTAATACGTTTTTTAGTAATCTTCCCAACCATCTGATTCTGATGAAATCTTCACTCCCTTAATTTCTCCCATGAAACAAAATTCAGATGGTGCTATACACTGAAGTTCAATATTCAACATTAAAATACATGTGGTAGTGTTGGGAACATAGTTCAATGGTAGAATGCTTGGATTCAGTCTTTACTATCGAGAGAAAGAAAGATACATATGGTAGTTTAGCATAGGGATGCTTAATCTGAGTGTGACAGTACTTAAATTCATTACAGAAATCTGGCAAATATCCAGCAGAAAAACCTTTAATAAAAACAAGTGATGTCAAACTCATCATCATTTTGATAAAGGTGAAGACATTAAGGATTCCTGTTCTGCTAGGATCAAACATGATCTATTTGTCCTCATTTTGATTTATCCTTGTATAAACACTGGTGTAATAAATACTGCATGTAATATCTGTTGAACAAATGCAAACAGGAGAAAATGAGAACTTCAATTCTAAAAGAATTATTTTCAGTTATTCTTAAGAAAGTACATTCTCAATTCTTCTCAACAGCTACTTGCTGACGAAAATCATATATCTCTATAAGAATTGTTATGTTGATATATTTCTCCAGTGAGAAAACTTTTGAACAAAACATCAAAATAGTTTGTCTGCAAAATAAATTTGTAAGTCAAAGAGAACTTAGTCTGTAAGTGACGATGGTACAAGGTACAGATGGATAGTTCATCACTCGGACACATAGGTAGGAGCAGAGGTCATGCCATCCTTCTGAAAGGTGTTATTTACATATGCTTAATGAAGCTCTTTCTTTTCAACTTAGCATTGACTAAAGGGTTTCAAGTAGAATAAAGGAAAAACACGTTTTGTTTTGTTTTTAATTAAATTTGTTCGTATGTATAGTGGAGCACATGCCAGTTTTAAAATTTTCTTGTCAGTTCCATATTTATTTCGAAATTAAATAATTTAGATTTTTTCTCGAAAAACATTAAATTTCCATATTTAAATCAGAATCTCCTTATATATTTACATGTATCTTGTTTTTCTTTAAAAATAATATTATCCTATTGTCTTGTTTCATGAGATTGATATTTTCCTATAAGACATTTATTTTGGCTTTTAGATATTCCTTCCTTTTATGAGTTCTGTTTGTTGGCTCATGAAAACTTGACAGTATAGTCCTCATTAAAATATTAAAATGAAAACTCTCTGTCTGTGTGAGTATGGTGCTGGGGATCAAACACAGGGCCTTGAATGTTAGGCAAGCACTCTACCACTGAGTTGTATCCTCATGCCCTGGAAACACAGTTTATTCTCATCATAGCAGCTACTTAGCCTAACTAGCATAATTGTTTTATTTCTAAATATACAATATGTGCTTCGGCTTACAGTGTTTCTCCTGCCTTCAGTCACAGTATTTAACAGAGTAATAGCACAATATTTGAAATGGTAATCTCCAATCTTCTCTAAGTAGTCCTATATTTAAATCTAACATTTCACACTGGTAGCAATGGTAAGTTAATAACTGTGGATTATATTTTTTATCTTATTCATTTTTTTTTAACGACCATTGCTTGTTAGTATTTAAAAATCTGGATTCTTAATATAAAGCCAGATATTCTGGTCATCATGAAGTAGGGCTATCTACTGCATCTGGGTCCACCTTTCTTCTGAATCTGTCCAAGCCAAGTAGAGTGTCTGCCTCCATTAGGACATGTACACTGAGCTCAGGTATTCAGGATGCTGCTTCCACCTGAGTTGCTGATTGACTCCCATGGGTATTAACGTTTATAATCTTTGGTTTGAAACCTGCCTTTTCTCCACTGAGTCCCAATCTAGCTTCCAGTTGCTCTTTGACGACTTCCCGACAGCATCTAGAGCCTGTTTCTGTCTGCCATGTTCTGTTTTTATTTAAAAGGCTAATTTGAAATTTAGCATAAACATGCTATTTTAGCTAAATATCTAATTTCCCAGGTGTATTATAAATCCATTATGTAGATAGACCATACTTTGCATTAATCTATATGCCCAATTCTTTAGTATAATGTCCTGAAAAAAATAATGATTTTTATTAGTGAATCTTCTATTTTACACTAGGCATTGTATCTAAAGAGGTACTTCTATATTTTCAAATAGAAATTAATTTAAAATAATTTGTATTATAAACATATCTGGGTACTCCAGGTATATGTCTTTCTTGATAACATATTATGTCACTGTTTCAGAAAGATGACAAGAAAACACTTGGTTTAATTTCAGGCAATCATGCTCAGGTAATTAGTTTTGGTTTCAATCAGTTGAATTAAATATTTTCAAGTAATTTTCAGGCTGTAGATTCAGGAATAAAAAAGTAGGAAATTGCCACAGGCATCATTTTTGGCAACAATAATTTGCCTCTGACTCAGTCATGATTCTTGTATGCTATGGAAATACAATTCAAAATTCAAGAAGCATGTAGTACTCCATGAAAATTGTTTCATTTTGTAGTAAGTAGAATATGTAAGAGACATAAAATCAGGAGTGGAAAAATTATACCATGTAGATCATAGGAATTCAAAGCCTTTAATTAGAGTATAAATTGTGACTTATAGAATCTTCAAATACAGTTTAGGTTCTTTCTAAACTATAAGGAATAGATTATATGTATGCAAATTAACTAGAGTCTATTTGATTGGCACATTTGGGTCCATTTGAGTCTCTTTGAGTTACACATTTTAAGACAACATTTTAGTTAACACCAAACTACTTCAGAATTACTATAATATTGTTATTTAACAAGTTGGTTTTTATACTTTCACACAAATATGTACCTTTTTATTTGCCTCCATTCTTATCAGTGTATGCCAAAATATTAAAAACTCATCTTAGTACCAATATAAATAACTGAGGATTCTGGTGCATTAAGACAAAAGAGCTGAACTATTTAGATTCTCTTCAATCTTCAATCAATTATACTATATTGCATTTCAACTTCAATTTGTATAGTGCATGTATTTCTCTAATTATTGAAAAAGGCAGCATTTTAATAAATATTCTTTGAGTATTTAATCCCTTGAATTAAATATGCATTGCATTCTTTAGTCATTATTTATGCAAATAAGCGATAAATAGCAGAGCTAGAAAATGCTCTATAGTGGGTAACTTCAAAATTTTTGCTTTACCTGTTTCTCTTCATCATTTCTTTGGCAATATAATATTATAGTATAAATTGTATTAATGTTAATGAGTTGTGCTGAAGGGGATTATCTTTTCCAATCTCTTATAAAAATTGATTTTAGGACAAAATGTGATGTATCTTTAAATACTTGCGGGACAATTTTCAAAGAAAGGAAGAGAAAAATCCAGACAAAAGGCATAAATATGACCTGACTATGCAGAAAGTCAGGAGATGGCTCTCCAGAAATTGAACTAGCAAATAAGTTCTGACAGTGTAATTACTGTACTAGGAAGAGGGACATGAGTCTTGTTGGGGAAAGCAAAATCACTGAAACTGAGGGTTGACAAATACCCTTTCTCAACCAAGATGAAGTCAGTCCCTCTTCCTGATAAAGCCTCAAATTTGGCTTATATAAAAACAAAACAAAAACAAACTGCAGAATCTCATGACAAATGATTTTTCCCATGCCCTCTTTTCCAGGAGGAAGTTTCAGACACTGGCATAGTTTCTTACAACTCCAGGCTACATCCATATGTTGATTTCTGTCTCTCTCTCTCTCTTTGGTAATGGGGATTTAACCCAGGGGCATTCTACCTCTGATCTACATCCCCAGACCTTTGTTTGTTTGTTTGTTTTAATCTTTATTTTGAGACAGGGTCTTGCTAGGTTACTGAGGGTCTTCTAAGTTGCTGAGGCTGGCCTTGCATCTACAATCTTCCTGTCTCAGCTTCTCAAGTACTGGTATTCCAGGTGTGCGTCCTCACACAGCTTGTAAACTTCTACTTCTTATTCTGCTGAAACACTGAAGTTCCTCCTCCCTATGCTGTCATTGTCTTCTTAAAACTCTCATCCAGGTAGCTAGGTGTGGGTGTTATACTCTTAAAATCCCAGTACTTGGAAGGCTGAGACAGGAGGATCACAGGTTCAAAGCCAGCCTCAGTAACTTAGTGAGGTTCTCAGAAACAGAGTGAGACCCTGTTTCCAAGTTAATAAAATAAAATAAGGCTGGAGGGTGTAGTCCAGAGGTAGAAGGACCCTGGGTTTCATTCACAGATACCACAAAACAAACAAAAACAAAAAGAACAACAATAAACAAATGAACCTCAAACTCTCTAGTCATCTCTGCACCAGTTGAATAAAATTGGTCCTTATCACATTAACTTGAGTGTGAGACTTTGTCTTTCACATGGTCTCTGCGAAAAATGGAGATGAAAGTCACATTAATCATCACTCAGAAAAAGTTAAGGAGGTGCCTTTCTTTGCTTGTTAGAGAGGGTAAAGAGAAATGATAACACATTCATAACCTAAATCTTCAATCTGGCATCTATAAGAAATTAGTAAAACTGGCTTGGTGGCATATCCCTGTAATCTCAGTATTTGAGAGGCAGAGACAGGAGGATCATAGAGACAAGAGGATCATAGGTTTGAGAAGAGCCTCAGGAAGTAGTGAAACTCTCATGAACCTAGCAAGAATTTGTTTCAAGTTAAAGATAAAAAATAGGGCTGGGGTTGTAGCCTGGAGGAAGAATGCCTTTGGTTCAGTTCCTATTACAAAAAAAAAAGAAAATAAAAAATTAGTAACCCAAATTTCACAACACAACACATCGATGACATCATGTTTATTAGTAAACTAGGGGGAATTTAAACCTACACAAAAGTATTGCAAATTTTAGACAAAAACCAAGCATGAAGGTTTTGTACTCATTGTCATGGCAGTCAATTGTGTGGAAAATAAAATAAATTAATATATTAAAAATAAGCATGAAGAAAAAAGGAAAAACAGGAAAGCAAAACAAGAGGATGAAGAGGAAGAGAAGAAAATAACTAAAGACCTTTTAAATGAAAATCATTAGATTAGAACAAAGTGTAAAATAAGTGTTTTGATAATTAAAAATTATAGTGAAACAAAGAAATATGAGAGTAAATGCAAAATAATAGATCATTGAAAAATATGAATTAGTATTTCCAAAGTTGAAAACAAAGTTACTATATTATGATGATTTTTTGTTTTTCCATTTTTTCCTATTTGTATGGAACAGAATTCCATTTTAATTTTTAAAAATGTTTTGCATTATTTTTCCTACATACATGCCTCATAAGAAACTATCCAATTCCAAATTTGAAGGAAAATACTCATTAGTACAAGGAATAATTCTATCATAATGTATCTAATGATTTAGTTCAGGAATAGGAATATATCATAATTTGGCTCTTAAAAATAGTATAGAAAAAAAATTTGTTGCCCTAAGAAGGGAAAATTTTTATCTTCTTCAATTTATATTGTATATGTATATTCTTTTACATTATATATAATACACAATAATATAATAATATAATACATTGCCTAATGGTATACATTAGGTTATCATTGTAATTATAAAGATGCGTAGAGGATGAAAAAAATAAACCAATGGAAAGGAAATGAATATTGAAGACATAAACTGAAATGTAAAATAAACCTATCCTGAAGGTCACAGTATCTTCAGACTTTTCAAGTGCAAATTATTTTATGCTGATTTTAATTGCCAACAGCCTTAATTGTTCTAACTCATAGGTATTGAAATATTAAATTCACTGGAGCTCTTAATAAAAGTAGGTTCGACAGTACTAAAGAGAATATAAAGATTATGGGGAAAAATTGTATAAGTATTATCATCATAAGTTAAAATATAGAAGCACAGGAGTAAAAAAACTATAATTTTTAATAAAAAACTATTATGTATTTTAACACAATGCATAAAATTTTTCCTCATTATTATATATACTATACCCTTCCTATATTTTATGTATTTAATCTCATATACATGTTTGTACACACAGACACATGCGCATACAAATATGCTAGATATTAAAAATGCTAAACAGATACATAACAAAAATGATGAGACGGACTGCTGAAGGAAGACACAAAATTTAGTAGCAAATTTTCACTGGTAGAAATATCAATTTGTTATCTTCTTGACAAATGATTCTCAAAATTAAAAAAAAATACAGTTTGCTTTTCACAATTAATTTAAGGTTCTCAATGTTCAACAATCCCTTTATACTATATGCCAAATATTTTATTTAATAAACCAAATTTTGTTTTGAGAATGAAATTGTATTCCCAATAATTGGAAATCTACTTATGTATTTAAACTACTGTATATATTTTTTTACATTTATTTTTCTATTGTAGTAATTTGTGCAATATAGCATACATCTTTGTTAAGTACAAGTTGTTAACAACATATTTGCACACAATTCTCATTTGACCCCTTCCCCAATTCCCACCCCATTCCCTCCCCCTCCCTCCCCCTCAGGTTCAGTTCAGTGAGTGCCCTTGATATGATTGTGTAAGTACAGCATGTATAATTTTTAAAAGTATGAATTTACCTATTCTATTTGTGCATTTTTAGCATGCATAGACATGGGAAAACTTACAGCAAAGTGAGTGTAGTTGCATGGTACAGCGCAAATCATTTATTTATTAATTTTTTTCTATTTTATCTTTTTTTGTTTGTTTCTTTTTTTATTATTATTATTCATGCATTGTAAGCAAAAATCTCTGTTAGGTACAAATTGATAGCGACATATGCGCCCACATTTCTCATTTGACCCCTTCCCCAAATTCCCACCCTGCTCCCTCACCCTCCCTCACTCTCAAGTTCAGTTTAGTGAGTAACCTTGATGTACATTAGGGTGTCCCCCTCCCTGTCCATCCCTTTCAGTTAAATCAACTTCTTTGTTTATCGAGGGTCTCTCCTTTTCCATCTGAAGACCCTCTTATACCCCATCTTCTCCCTAGCATCCACATATCAGGGAGAACATATGCTTCCTTACTCTTTGTGACTGGCTAATCTCACTTAACATAATGTTTTCCAGTTGCATTTCCATTTCCCTGAAAATAACATGATTTTGTTCCTCTTTATGGCTGAGTAAAATTCCATTGTGTACATATCTCATAGTTTTGTAATCCATTCATCTGTCAATGGGCATCTTGGCTGCTTCCATAGTTTGGTATTGTGAATTGTGCAGCTATAAACATAAATACACATGCGTTGGTCTGATAGTTTGGTTTCCATTCTTTTGGGTAGATACCCAGAAGTGGTATTGCTGGTAGGTTCATTCCCATTCATCTGAGGATCCTCCATACTGTTTTCCAAAGTGGTTGCACTAGTTTTCAGTCCCACCAACAATGTATTGGATTTCCCACTTCTCCACATCCTCGCCAGCAGTTGTGTTCATGTTTTTGATGATTGTCAACTATTTCTATGTAATGTTCTTAGCTGTTGGTATATATTGGAACATATACAAATATATTAAATATCAAAGTAAAAAATTATTGCTCTGTGGGTAATGAAGAGAAGGAAACTCAAGAAAAGTGCAGAATGGTACCTATAATTTTTAATTAATTTTACATATAACACCAAATGCAAAGAATGAAAATTTTACATTTAAAAATACTGGGGATGTGCACATGGGTATTCTTAACATTATTTTCTGTTCTGGTCTTTTCTTTTTTCTTTTTTATAATAATTGGTGAATTGTAATCATACATCTTTGTTAGGTATAAGCTGATAAAGGCATATATGCACACACTTATCATTTAACACCTTCCTCCATTCCCACCTAATTCCCTTACCCTCCTTCCTTCTCAAGTTCAGTTTAGTAATTAACCTTGATATATTTGTGAAAGTACATCATGTGCATTGGGGTGTCCCCTCTCCCTCCCCGTCCATCCCCCTCAGTTAAGTCAATTTCTTTGCTCAT
>PVLC010029120.1:0-20399 GCA_004027655.1 Graphiurus murinus
GTGGCGCACGCTTGTAATCCCAGCATTCGGGAGGCTGAGACCGGAGGATCCGGGTTCGCGGTCAGCCTCAGCTACCTAGTGAGGCACTCCGCAACTTAGTGAGACTCGGTTTCAAAATAAAGAATAAAAAATAGGGCTGGGGGTATAGCTCGGAGGTAGAATGCCCCTGAGTTCAATCCCCAGTACCGCCAAAAAAAAACCCAAAAAAATAAAAAAAAAATAAATAAATAAATAAATAAAAAAGATAGGTGTGGTGGAGTACACTTGTAATCCCAGGACTTGGGAAGCTGAAACAGGAGGTTTAAAGCCAGCCTCGGCATCTTAGCGAGGCTCTCAGAACCCTAGTGACACCCCGTTTTTTGTTTTTTTGGGTTTTTTTTTTTTTTTTGCAGTACTGGGGATTGAACTCAGGGGCATTCTACCTCTGAGCTATACCCCCAGCCCTATTTTTTATTCTTTATTTTGAAACCGAGTCTCACTAAGTTGCAGAGTGCCTCACTAGGTAGCTGAGGCTGGCCGAGAACCCAGATCCTCCGGTCTCAGCCTTCCAAATGCTGGAATTACAAGCGTGCGCCACCATGCCCAGCTGACACCCCATTTTCAAATAAAATAAAATTGGGCTGGGGGTGTAGCTTGGAGGTAGGGTTCAATCCCTCGCACTAAATAAATACATACATACATACATAAATGTGGCAGGTGTCATGCCCAAGGTGAAATGAGTTCAGTTCTAACTGCCATTTGCCCCTGAAGTAGCCAGGCCAGGGGCAAAGTGTCAGAATGAGGTGGTGAGGACTGAGCTCTGCTTCCAGAAGAGGTTTGTTCGGGACAAGGCTGCGCCCAGACACAAGGATGTGCTTGTAATGGCAGCATCTAAGTGGTCTCTGTGCTCCTGATACCTGCTAGGAAAGGTAGAACACCCTTTGCTGCTGCTACGGAAGCCTCCGGAGCTCCCCTGGGGCCCAGCCCTTTGCACGTGGTGGAACAAGGCTGCCCCTCCAGCTGACTCAGCCACACCCCGCCCCAGCATGGCTGGCTCAGGGTGCAGCTGGATTTCAGCCTGGGCTTGGCCTCCAGCCACTGCTTTGTGCAGTGCACAACCTGCACACAGATGGCACTGCCCTTTTCCACCTGGCTGCTGGTGTACCCACAACAGTGCCAGGAGGTATGACTGGTTCCCCCTCCTCCATCCCATCATTGTCACCTCAGGGCTTAAAGGCACAGACAGGGACCATAAGGTAACCAGAGGTGATTTTTTTTTTTTTTTTAAACTGTGCAAAATTACACTGTGTGCAGATCTAAGAACACAACTATCTTAAACATCACTGTTCCTATGGATCCTCCGGTCCAGCCTCGCAAATGCTAGGATTACAAGCGTACGCCACCACACCTGGCCCAGATCCTGTTTCAAAATAAAAAAATAAAAAGAGCTAGGGGTATAGCTTGGAGGTAGAATGCCCCTGGGTCCAAACCCCAGTACCATTTTTTTTTTTTCAATACTGGGGATTGAACCCAGGGGCATTCTCCTTCTGAGCTATACCCCCCAGCCTTATTTTTTTTATTCTTTATTTGGAAACAGGGTCTCACTAAGTTGGGGGGTGCTCACTAAGTAGCTGAGACTGGCCTTGAACACAGATCCTCCTGTCTCAGCCTCCCAAGTACTGGGATTACAAGCTTGTGCCACCATGCCTGGCTCCCAGTACCAATTTTTTTATATATATAATATATGCCTATAATGTATTTGACTTTCTTCACCTAACCCTCTCAGGCTTGTGACTGTGTGTGTGTCGCACTCTAACTTGGCTGGCTCAGATTCGAGCTTGGCTGCCTCACACGTTGGCCTATAAAGTACACAAGATTGTAAGAACAGATCTCTAGACATAATCTTTTCTTTGAAACCTGAACCCCACGCTGAGAATGTGTCTTTGTAAATGGCTGGTTTAATTAAAAAGTGGAGGAGGCTGATTGGGCATATTTCTTCTCTGGGAATGCTCACTTTAGCGCTGTCCTAAAACTGATGTTTAGTGGCTGGTGGATTGGGAGGACAGATGTTTAGCCAGGCCTTCTTTCCTTTGTATTTCTCATCTGGGCCTAATAATAATATCAAGGGACAAACAAGGCTCCACTCAACACCATGCTTGACCTCGTTTCTGATTTATGAATTCTCCCTGGGACCAGGCAATTGGAGGAGAAGGCGGTCTCTGAAATGTGTTTTGAATTCTAATATCTTTTCATACTGGCCTGTTTCTTTGTCAAGCCACCATGTGTGCAGCTGGCTTAACTTGCTGACTAGAAAATGGAAACATACTTCTATCCAGCAGCCAGAAACAAAGGGGAAAATTGTCTTTCTGGGAGCCATCTAGCTGCCTGCATTTCCCCCGGTGCCCTCTGTGGTATATGAACAACCCCCACCAGGACCGAAGCTGCCTTTGAATTGGTTCAGTCATGACGCTCCCCCGGGTCCTTATGAGGCATTGGGCAAGCCAGGGTTTGTCACTCCAGTGAGGCTCCTCATAGCCCCTGAAATGTCCTCCTCTGCCCCAGAGGAGAAACTTGAGATGCTTCTTAACCGTGGGGATCTCAAGGCATCTGGCTCACCAGATGCCAGGTAAAAAATGTCCAGAAAGCAGAGTATGGTGGTGCAGGCCTGTAATCTCAGTATTTGGGATTGCAGGTTCAAGGCCAGCCTCAATAGTTTAGTGAAACCCTCAGCAACTTAACAACATCCTGTTTCAAATTAAAAATACAAAGGGTTGAGGGTGAGACAGGAGGATCACAGGTTCAAAGCTAGCTTCAGCAACTTAGCAGAGGCTCTCTTCAACTTAGTGAGACCCTGTTTCCAAATAAGAAATAAAATTGGGTTGGGGGTATAATTTGGAGGTAGAATGCTTCCGGGTTCAATCCCCAGTACCAAAAAATAAATAAAAATAAATAAAATTACAAAGGGCTGGAGTGTAGCTCAGAAGTAGAATGCCCCTGGGTTCAATCCCCAGTCCCACCCCACCTCCCCTCCCCCCCTCAAAAAAAAGTCCAGAAAACCTCAGTTGAGTTTACATGCTTTAAACTCTGCCTGCTTCCTGGCTCCTTAGACACCAGCCAATCAGGATGGGTTCAAGGAATTGGCAGTGACTTCATCTGGAAGCATTTTCCTGAAATGTAAATATTTGTACCTCAGGAGACTTCCTGACTGCAGAATGGTTACGCCAGTGCACTCTGTGGAGGTAAAGCCTGACTCGTGGGACGCTCTGAAGGGAGACCAAGTTTGATCAAACTGGTAAAAGAATTTTGAATTCCCATGACAGAAATGACCCATCACCGGAAAGGTACATAGGAGTGGAAAGGCAGGGTGGGTGTGAAATGGGTCACACCTGACAGCCAGGCTTCCAGATTTAAACCACGGTGGAAGAGACCCCTGGAGTGTATCCTGGAGAATGTTTGTCTCTGAGCCTCTCCTGCTCTGTGCTTTTTTTTTTTTTTTTTTTTTTTTTTTTTTGGTACTGATGATTGAATCCAGGAATGTTCTATCTCCAAGCTACACTCCCATCTCTTTTACTTTTTATTTTGAAACAACAGGGTCTTGCTAAGTTGCTGAGGCTGACCTCAAACCTGCCATCCTCCTGTCTTGACCTCTCAAATACTAGAATTACAGGCTTGTTCCACCATGCCCAATCTGCTCTGTGCTTTATAAGGACATACTACAGATGCTGGGCCTCGAAATCCCTGGACAAAAAGGGAGGCTTTCAAAACATGGAGTTCAGAGACAGTGAGGCCACATAGCAACAGGAAATGACAGCACTCCCATTAAACCTGTGCCAGCGAAGGCAACCCTGAACCTTCCTGCACCTGGCAACGAAGGAGGAGATCCATGGCTGGGCTGCAGCCTCAGCATAAATAAGCTTCCTGATCATTCGGCGCTTTCCTTTTCACTTTCTTTTCTTTAGGACACCTGTGCTTTTTGGCGGCTATCAGGGAGGAAAAGGCCAGCTCTTGGCAGCTTCCTCTAATCTGGCATTAACAGCATCACACCAGTCGTTTCCAGAAATTACCTCCCCATCGTAGAAGTGCTGCGGAGAGATCTGTGACACTTTTCTTCTTTCATTTCATTTCATATTTATTTTGTGGCACTAGGGATGGAACCCGAGGGCATTTTCTCTCTGAGTTACATCTCCAGCCCTATTTTATTTTTTATTTGGAAACAGAGTCTCACTAAGCTTGCTGAGGACTTCCCTAAATTGAGATGTGATCATATTTGAAGATGGAAGAATTGGGAAATAATTATGGATAGATGAGGTCATGGAAGTGGGAGGTCTCAGGGTCTCATGATGGGATCAGAGCAGTTGTAAGAAAAGACACCAGGGGCTGGGCATGGTGGTGCATGCTTGTAATCCTAGTACTTGGGAGGCTGAGACAGGAGGATCGCAGGTTCAAGGACAGCCTCAGCTACTTAGTAAGGCCCTCTGCAACTTAGTGAGACCCTGTTTCAAAATTAAGACTAAAAAATAGAGCTGTGGGTGTAGCTCGGAGGTAGAATGCCCCTGGGTTCAATCCCCAGTACTGAAAAAAAGAAAAGAAAAGACACCAGGGGAGCCGGGCATGGTGGCGCATGTTTGTAATCCCAGCATTTGGGAGGCTGAGACTGGAGGATCCAGGTTCGTGGCCAGCCTCAGCTACCTAGTGAGGCACTCCGCAATTTAGTGAGACCCTGTTTCAAAATAAAGAATAAAAAATAGGGCTGGGGTGTAGCTCGGAGGTAGAATGCCCCTGAGTTCAATCCTCAGTACCGCAAAAAAAAAAAAAAAAAAAAAAGATACCAGGACTGGGGCTGGGGTGGATCTCAGTGGCAGAGAACCCAATTAGTATGCAGGAGTCCTTGAATCTAATCCCTTGTTTTTTGTTTTGTTTTTATTTTTTTGTGTGTGTGTTTTTGTTTTTGGTGGTGGTACTGGGGATTGAACCCAGGGGAATACTTTCAAGCTATATTCCTAGCCTTTCTTTTTCTTTTTCTTTTTCTTTCTTTTTGTTTTGAAACAGGGTCTCACTAGGTTGCTGAGAGTCTTGCTATGTTGCTGAGGCTGTCCTTGAACCTGCGATCCTCCTGTCTCAGCTTCCTAAATACTAGGATTACAGGTGTGTACCAGGATGCCTAGCTGAGTTCAATCCTCAGCATGAAAGAAAGGAAGGAAGGAAGGAAGGAAGAGAGGGAGGGAAAGAGGGAGGGAGGGAAAAGGAGAGACACCAGACATTCATATTTATAGTCTTTTAAAAGCTTTCATCTAAGCCGGGTGTGGTGGCTCACGCTTGTAATCCCAGCATTCGGGAGGCTGAGACCGGAGGATCCGGGTTCGCGGCCAGCCTCAGCTACCTAGTGAGGCACTCCGCAACTTAGTGAGACTCGGTTTCAAAATAAAGAATAAAAAATAGGAGCCGGGCATGGTGGCGCACGCTTGTAATCCCAGCATTCGGGAGGCAGAGACCAGAGGATCCGGGTTCTCGGCCAGCCTCAGCTACCTAGTGAGACACTCCGCAACTTAGTGAGACTCAGTTTCAAAATAAAGAATAAAAAATAGGGCTGAGGGTATAGCTCGGAGGTAGAATGCCCCTGGGTTCAATCCCCAGTACCGAAAAATAAATAAATAAATAAAAGCTTTCATCCAGCCCAGCATGGTGGTGCATGCTTGTAATCCCAGTACTTGGGAGGCTGAGACAGGAGGATCCGGGTTCGCAGCCAGCCTCAGCAACTTAGTTAGGCCCTCTGCAACTTAGTGAGACCCTGTTTCAAAAGAAAAAATAAAAATTAGTGCTGGGGATGTAGCTCAGAGGTAGAATGCCCTTGGGTTCCATCCCAGTACCACACACACAAAAAAAGCTTTCATCTAAACATCAGTTAAGGTATTAAGATAACAATAGTGATGATTCACGGTGTGCTTACTCATACATGATTTCATTTACTGTTCACAACAATCCTATGGAAAAGATCTTATCGTTCCCATTTAGCAGATTCAGAAAGGAAAACTCCTAGGTAGGACTGCTAAGTTGTATGAAGCTTTGACTAGGTGCCAAAACTCTTCTGTATGTTTTGCCTCCATTTATAATTCATGTAATCTTCAAGGAAATCCTAGGTAAGGGTCCATGGCCAAGCTCACTCATGTGACTTTATTTTTTTCTGGTACTGTGTGCTCTACCACAGAGCTACACCCTCAGCCCTATTTACTCATTTCAGGTGGTACTGGGAAATCAAGGCAATTCTACCTCTGAGCGACATTCCCAGGCCTTTTTTTATTTTTTATTTTGAGACAGAATCTCACTAAATTGTCCAGGAACTTGGCAACCCTCCTACCCCAGCCTCTGAGTAGCTAGATTATAGGCGTGCATCACCAAGCCCAGCTCATGTGACTGTTGATAAGACCCTGGGCCTCACTAACTGTTGGACACACAGTTCTTTGCTAAACAGGTCTCTCTGTAGCACTGTGCACAACATGGCATCTTGCTTTCCCTGATCAAGGGCTAAGAGACAGATTGAAGTTAAAGCCTGTGTAACCCGATCTCAGAAGTAACCCATCACCAGGCATAGTGGCACACACTGGTGATCCCAGTACTTGGGAGGCTGAGACAGGCACAGGTTCCAGGCCAGTCTCAGTAACTTATCCCATTTGGAAGGCTGAGACCGGAGGATCCTGGTTCGAGGATAGCCTCAGCTACCTAGTGAGGCACTCTGCAACTTAGTGAGACCCTGTTTCAAAATAAAGAATAAAAAATAGGGCTGGGGTATAGCTCAGAGGTAGAATGCCCCTGGGTTCAATCCCCAGTACTGCAAAAAAAAAAAAAAGACCCTGTTTCAAAATGAAAAATAAAATAAGGCCAAGGTTGTAGCTCAGAGGTAGAACACCCCTAGGTTTAACTTGTAGTTACACAATAAAATGAAATAAAATAAAATGAAAAGGGCTGAGGTTAGCCAGGCATAGTGGCGCACACTTGTAATCCCAGCATTTGGGAGGCTGAGACTGGAGGATCCAGGTTTGCGGCCAGCCTCAGCTACCTAGTGAGGCCCTTTGCAACTTAGTGAGACCCTGTTTCAAAATAAAGAATAAAAAATAGGACTGGGGGTATAACTCGGAGATAGAATGCCCCTGAGTTCAATCCCCAGTACCACAAAAAAAAAAAAAGAAAAAAAGAAAAAAGGACTGAGGTGAGCCGGGCGTGGTGGTGCACGCTTGTAATCCCAGCATTTGGGAGGCTGAGACCAGAGGATCCGGGTTCGCGGTCAGCCTCAGCTACTTAGTGAGGTCCTCCGCAACTTAGTGAGACCCTGTTTCAAAATAAATAATAAAAATTAGGGCTGGGGGTTGGAGCTCAGAGGTAGAATGCCCCTGAAATCAATCCTCAGTATTGCAAAAATAAATAAATAAATAAGAAAAGGGCTGAGGTGTAGCTCAGAGATAAAACAAAAACCAACATAACAAAAAACCTGACCCATCACATTATTATTGCAATTTTCTGTTCATTAGGAACAGGTCACATAAGCCAGGCATGGTGGTACACGCTTGTAATCCCAGTACTCGGAAGGTTGAGACAGAAGAATCACAGGTTCTTGGCCAGTCTCAGCTACTTAGTGAGGCCCTCCACAATTTAGTGAGACTCTGTTTCAAAATAAAGAATAAAAAATAGGGTTAGGGGTATAGCTCAGAGGTAGAATTCCCCTGGGTTCAATTCCCAGTACTGCACCAAAAAAAAAAAAAAAAAAAAAAAAAAAAAAGAAAGAAAGAAAAAAAGAAAAGAATAAAGAAATAGGTCAGAGCTGGGCATAATGGCACACACCTGTAATCCTAGTATTTGGGAGGCTGAAACAGGAGGATTGAAGGTTCAAGGCCAGTATAGTAACTTAGTGAGTCTCTTTTCAAAATAAAAAATAAAATAGGTGTAAAATGAAAAAAAAAAGTATTCTAATGAAAAAAAATAAATAAATAAAATAGGGCTGGGGGTATAGCTCAGAGGTAGAACCCACTGGGTTCAATCCCTAGTAACACACATACACACACACACACACACACACACACACACACACACACACACCTCAGTATTTCAATATTCAGTTAGCAATAGTAAATATTTAAGTTATCCTCCAAATATTTCTCCCAGTGCAATCCCAATAGAATTCTCTCTTTTTTTTTTTTTTCCCCCGTAGAACATCCCTGGGTTCAATCTCCAGTACCAACACAAAAGAAGGAAGGATGGTAGGCAGGTTGACAATGCAGTGTAGGAGCATAGACATGTACCTGTGATACCTGGAGAGTAAAGGAGGCAGGATGCACAGAACATTGCACACTGAGGTGGTAACTATGGGAAATAGAAGTGTATCTAAGGATTCAAAGGTGTTTTGCAAAAAATAACAATACTTGCCTAGGGTAGTGATTTTTCTTTTCTCAAAATGATCCCTAAAACTGTTGCATGATCTTTTCATGAGTAATAAACTGGAAAATAAGTGAAAGCCTTTATTCCTTGTGAGAAATCCAATTCCCTCCAGAAATATAGTATACATTGCTAATCTTTACCCTGCCGAAGTTCTTCAAAGGAGACTGATCCATGCGCACGCTTGTAATCCCAGCATTTGGGAGGCTGAGACCGGAGGATCCGAATTCGTGGCCAGTCTCAGCTACTTAGTGAGGCCCTCCGAAACTTAGTGAGACTCGGTTTCAAAATAAAGAATAAAAAACAGGGCTGGGGGTGTAGCTCAGAGGTAGAATGCCCCTGAGTCCAATCCCCCCCCCCCCAAAAAAGAGACTGACCCAATAAGGGCTGCGATGTCAGGAATTCTGGCTTCTATTTACAGCCCTGCTGACAGACTGATGCTGGACCTTATGCATGTCCTTCAAGTTTCTCTGGTCTTTGAAGCTGGGAGCAATTCCACTTGCTGCTGCCATTTAGCACTATAATGTTGTGAAGATGAATGAGATGAGCCAAGCATGATGGCGCATGCCTGTAATTCTGGTACTTGGGAGGCTGAGACAGGAGGACTGATGATTTGAAGCCAGCCTTAGCAACTTAGTGACAGTGAAACCTTGTTTCAAATAAAAAATAAAAAGGGCTGGGGGTAGCCAGGTGTGGTGGCCCACTCCCGTAACCCCAGTACATGGAAGGCTGAGACAGGAGGATTAAAGGTTTGCTACAAGCCTCAGCTACCTCTAATGAGGCACTCTGCAACTTAGTGAGACCCTGTTTCAAAATAAAGAATAAAAAATAGGGTTGGGGGTGTAGCTCAGAGGTAGAGTGCCCCTGAGTTCAATTAAAAAAAAAAAAAAATAGGGCTGGGGATGTAGTTCAGAGGTAGAATGCCCCTGGGTTCAATCCCCAGTACCAAAAAAAAAAAAAAAAAAGGGCTAGGGGTATAGCTCATAGCTCAGAGGTAGAATGCCCCCTGGATTCAATCCCCAGAACCAGAAACAAAAAAAGATGAGTGAGGTGTATTCATTGCCCACGATGTTTGTTAGGCATTTCAAGTGATCGGTTTTTTGGTATTTATTTATTTATTTATTTATTTATTTATTTATTTATTTATTTATTTATTTTGCAGTACTGGGATTGAACCCAGGGGCATTCTACCCTAGCCCTATTTTATTTTATTTATTTATTTATTTATTTATTTTTGCTGTACTGAGGATTGAACTCAGGGGCGTTCTATCTTTGAGCTATACCCCCAGCCCTAATTTTTATTCTTTATTTTAAAACCAGGTCTCACTAAGTTGTGGAGTGCATCACTAGGTAGCTGAGGCTGGCCTCAAATCTGGATCCTCCAGTCTCAGCTTCCCAAATGCTGGGATTACAAGCGTGTGCCACCACGCCCGGCTTCCTAGCCCTATTTTATATTCTTTATTTTGAAACAGGGTCTCACTAAGTTGCAGAGGGCCTCACTAAGTAGCTGAGGCTGACCACGAACCTTTGATCCTCCTATCTCAGCCTCCCAAGTACTGGGATTACAAACATGTGCCACCACGCTGGGTTAGGTGATCAGTTTTTCTTGAGAGATAAGTTTTTTTTTTTTTTTTTTGCGGTACTGGGGATTGAACTCAGGGCGCTCTATCTCCGAGCTACACCCCCAGACCTATTTTTTTATTCTTTATTTTGAAACCGGGTCTCGCTAAGTTGCAGAGTGCCTCACTAGGTAGCTGAGGCTGGCCGCGAACCCGGATCCTCCGGTCTCAGCCTCCCGAATGCTGGGATTACAAGCGTGCGCCACCACGCCCGGCGAGAGATAAGTTTTGTTTCTAAAGGAGAAACAAAAAGAGTAGCAGCATTGCTATGTCACAGGAAATTGAATTACTTCAACCAATATTTATTATTGAGCCCCCATTGTGCAAGGCACTGTGTTTAGAGTTACAAGTATGTGCAAAGATGTCTAAATCTTGGTCTTTGCCTTTAAGGAACTTACAACCAGACAATGATAAAATGTCTAAAATTTACTGAGGATATATGTGACAG
Organism: Graphiurus murinus; assembly: GCA_004027655.1. Classification (NCBI taxonomy): domain Eukaryota; kingdom Metazoa; phylum Chordata; class Mammalia; order Rodentia; family Gliridae; genus Graphiurus; species Graphiurus murinus. The sequence goes on from PVLC010029120.1 coordinate 10,471, forward strand.
GCACTATACTAAGTAGGGTGTGTGTGTGTGTGTGTGTGTGTGTGTGTGTGTGTGTGTGTGTGTGAACCCAGGGGCTCTCTATCACTGAGCTACATCCTCAGCCCTATTATTATTATTATCATCATCATCATCGTAGGGTTTCACTAAGTTGCCTAGGCTAGCCTCAAACTTGGAATCCTCATGCCTCAGCCTCCTCAGTTACAGGCATGTAGCACCACACCTGACTGAAAATGAGGATTTTAAACTAAAACAAAACAAACAGTTATGCCGGGTGTGGTGGCGCACGCTTGTAATCCCAGCATTTGGGAGGTTGAGACCGGAGGATCGGGTTTGTGGCCAGCCTCAGCTACCTAGTGATGCACTCCACAACTTAGGGAGACCCTGTTTCAAAATAAAGAATAAAAAATAGGGATGGGGGTGTAGCTTGAAGGTAGAATGCCCCTGAGTTCAATCCCCAGTACCGCAAAAAAAAAAAAAAACAGTTATAGGCAAATTTTCAGTGTTAAGTAGAACGAAGACCTCATTGCCAAAGCCCCCCCAAATGATGCCAAATGCCTCTCTCCTTCACTCCCTCCTTTCCTTTTCTTACTTTCTCTCTTCTCCTTATCTGAATAAAGTCAAGACACTTTTATTATAGAGGACAGAATATTGAGCTAGGATGAGCTACATCAAAGGCTCCCCAACCGACAGACCAGGGTATGCTGTAAAATCAAGAGCCTCGGTCTTCCAGATCTCTCAGCACCTTGGCACCACCCTGCCAAGATCTCTGATTTGCCAAGTTTTCCTCCTTTACTCAGACAATTTTCTGCTAGCACCAGCCTAGTAGAAAATGTTTATATAGTAAAAGAGCTTTCCCCTAGAATGTTAACTAGATTTCTGTTTCTTTTTTTTTTTTTTTTTTTTTTTTTTTTTTTTTGCGGTACTGGGGATTGAACTCAAGGGCGTTCTACCTTTGAGCTATACCCCCAGCCCTATTTTTTATTCTTTATTTTGAAACAGGGTCTCACTAAGTTGCGGAGGGCCTCACTAGGTAGCTGAGTCTCAGCCTCCCAAATGCTGGGATTACAAGCGTGGGCCACCACGCCCGGTTTAGATTTCTGTTTCTTTAGGTAATTTATCTTCTTTTTCTCTTCTTCCCTCCCTCCCTTCCTTCCTTCTTTCTCTCTCTTTTGTACTGGGGATTGAACCCAGGGTCATTCTACCACTGAGCTACACCCCCAGCCCTTTTTATTTTTTCTTTAGACAGGGTCTCCCTAAGTTTCTGAGACTGGCCACAAACCTGTGATCTTCCTGTCTCAGCCTCCCAAGTACTAGGATTACCAGTGTGTGCCATCATGCCCAGCTATCTTTAGGTACTAGGGATTGAACTCAGTTGCATTCTACCTCCGAGCTACACCCGTAGCCCTATATTTTATTCCTTGTTTTGAAACAGGGTCTCACTAAGTTTCGGAGGGCCTCACTAAGTAGCTGAGGCTGGCAGCCAACCTGGATCCTCCAGTCTCAGCCTCCCAAGTACTGGGATTACAAGCATGTGCCACCACGCCCAGCTTTTAGGTAATTTCTAAATAAATTATTGTATCTGTTTTTGCATAGTAAATGTACTATTTTCATCATAGAAGGTAATTTAGAGCCAGGTGTAGTGGTGCATGCTTGTAATCCCAGCATTTGGGAGGCTGAGACCAGAGGATCCAGATTTGTGGCCAGCCTCAGCTACTTAGTGAGGCCCTCCGCAACTTAGTGAGACCCTGTTTCAAAAAAAATAGGGTTGGAGCTGTAGCTTGGAGGTAGAATGCCCCTGAGTTCAATCCCCAGTACGGAAAAAAAAAAAAAAAAAAAGGGAAATAAAAAGGGCTAGGGAACAAAAGCACCTATCTCAAAAAAGCCCTTTACCTTTTCTCTCCTTGCAAAACAGGCAGTTGTAATAGGCAGAGTGTCGTTAACCCCACCTACACCCCACTTTCCACCCTCAAAGCCAGGAAGCTGAAGAACTGGCCCAAAGGACCTGAATCTTTGTCCCGGAGCAGGAACACAATGATGCGTATCTCCTGGCACAGCTAACTCAGCTGCTTTGTTTAGACTCTTTCTGAAATTAAAAAGAATCCCTTTTCTTATTCACTGTTAATGGGGTGAAAAGCTCAAGTGTTCTGTGTCAGGTAGGAGAAATTAGATATGTATTTTGTACAAAACCAAGATTCCAGTCATCCATGTGATTTTTTTCTGGCCTCAGGCAAACACCTCTCCACCTCCCTTGCCCTCCAGCAAACCCCTCCTGTCTAGGTCACCATCCTAACTAGAAAAAACCAGGGAGCCTGGCAGTAGAGTTGGCTTGACTTTCTGTCCCTCAATTATATCCACTTCCTGTTTACTTTTAAAGCTCACCAGCAAAGTCTTGTTTTACAGGACAAATATGGAGAGTTTACCTGTCCTATCAATTAATGATCAACTTATATTTTAATCTCTCTTAGCCAATGTTGCAGGCATTAATGTTGCTTAAATGGAGCTGTACAGTTCTTGCCCAGAAATGGTGCCGTCCAACTAAAACCATGTATTCAGGCAGCTGATTACAGACACTGACCTTGAGCTAGGTTCCTGTGCACTAATCCAAACCATCTGCACCCGACAACAATTAAAACCTTCAGATCTCTCAGGCGTTTCCTTCCTCTGATTATAACTTATGGGCTGCAGCAAAACTCAGAACAGTTAGATGGAGCAGGCCTTGGTGCCAGCTTGACTTCTGCAGGGCAGCTCTGAACAGAAACCCTGTTTATGCAATAGCTCCTTCTCAGCTGAAATGCAGTCCTTAACTCCCAATATTAACTCCTTGACTCCTTGAACATTATTTGGATTTCCTCTTTTGTTCAGAAGAGAAGAGGGAGCTTTCCTTTATGGAGCCAGAGAGGGACAAAACTAGGAGATAAAGTTTGTCCTGGAAATCGAATGTCCTCCCTCTTCTCCATGCCTCCCTCAGTGCTTCTCCTGCCCACTTTCCAAGCCTTTCCTTAGAGATCTTGCTGCCGTCTCCTACAGAGATCTAGACGAAAAAAGACTGAACCAGCCAGGCGTGGTGGCACACGCTTGTGATCCCAGCATTTGGGAGTCCGAGACCGGATCCCGGTTCGCAGCTAGCCTCAGCTACCTAGTGAGGCACTCCGCAATTTAGTGAGAACCGGTTTCAAAATAAAGAATAAAAAATAGAAGCCAGGTGTGGTGACGCACACTTGTAATCCCAGCATTTGGGAGGCTGAGACCGGAGGATCCAGGCTCACGGCCAGCCTCAGCTACCTAGTGAGGCAGTCTGCAACTTAGTGAGACCCTGTTTCAAAATAAAGAATAAAAAATAGGGTTGGGGGTGTAGATCGAAGGGAGAATGCCCTTGAGTTCAATCCCCAGTAGCAAAAGAAAAAAAAAAAAAGGACTGGGGGCATAGCTGGAAGGTAGAATGCCCCTGAATTCAATCCCCAGTACCAGGAAAAAAAAAAAAAGGTTGAACCCAGGGCATTCTACCTGAGCTACACCCCCAGCCCTATTTTATTTTTTATTTTGAAACAGGATCTTCCTAAGTTACTGAGGCTAGCCTTGAGCCTATAATCGTCCTACCTCAGCCTCTCTTTCTTCCCCTTCTCTTTCTTCCCTTCCTCCATTCCTTCCTTCCTCCTTCTGGTACTGGGATTGAACTCTGGGCCTCACACATGCCGGGCAAGCACTCTACCACTGAGTAATACCCCCATCATTGTGTGTGTGTGTGCTCGCGCGTGTGTGTGTGTGTGCATAATTCAGAGATTTCAGAGATTTTCTACCTTTGAGCTACACCCTCGGCCCTTTTTTATTATTTATTTTGAAGCAGGTCTCACTAAATTGCTGAGGCTGACCTGGAACCTACAATCCTCCTGTCTCAGCCTCCCAAGCAATGGGATTATAAATGTGCACCACCACACTTGATTTGTTAGTGCTTTTTCTTAAGCACTAAGATTTGACAGAGTAACTCCTAATTCAGATGCCAATAAGTGAAGGGGGGTGGGGGAGCATGTCCTTTTCCCAGTACTTCATCAGCACTCCTACTGAGTCTCACTAGACGTCTTTAAACAATAGTCATGGGAAAGTGCTAGTGTCTACAAAATGTTCTCATTCATTGTCTTGCTTGATCCTCTTTAGAATCTTACTATCTAAGCATTTTCATTCTCTTAAAAAAAAAAAAAATTAGAGCCGGGCATGGGGGCACACATTTGTAATACCAGTACTTGGGAGGCTGAGAGAGGAGGACAGCAGGTTTGTGGCCAGCCTCAGCTACTTAGTGAGGCCCTCTGCAACTTAGTAAGACTCTGTTTCCAAAATAAAGAATAAAATAGGGCTGGGGGTGTCACTCAGAGGTAGAATGCCCCTGAGTTCAATCCCAGTACCACAAAAAAAAAAAAAAAATAGAAGCCAAGTCTGATGGTGCATGCCTGTAATCCTAGTACTTGGGAGACTGAGACGGAGGGTCAAAGGTTCAAGGACAGCCTCAGCAAGTAGTGAGACTCTCATCAACCTAGCAAGACCCTGTTTCAAAATAGGGGTGGGAGTTTAGCTCAGATGTAGAATGCTTCTAGGTTCAATCTCCAGTACCCTCAAAAAAATTAGAAAGTGACAATCTCCTATAAACCCACTCCAGAGATAATTTGTATCCTCTCTGATCCATATTTCCTATAGTATTACTGTTATATTCATTTTGCAAATGATAAAACCCAGATTCAAGAAAAGTCAAATACTGCGGGGCACAGTAGTGCATGCCTACAATCCCAGCACTTGGAAGGCTCAGGTAGGAGGATTGACAGTTCAAGGCCAGCCTCAGCAATTTAGTGAAATCCTCACAACTTAGCAAGACCCCGTTTCAAAAAAAAAAAGGGGCTGGGAGTGTAGAATGCTCTAGTACCCCAACACCCCCCCCCCCACACACACATGCTAAAACACTTTACCCAAAGCCACATAGCTGTAAATCAAATGTTCCATCTGCAAATTCATTTGCTGTTCTAAGTCTACTTTCCATATTCCATCCCCACACTTTTGCTTTTGGAGTAGTAGCAGTGTATGTTTTTTTTTTGTTTTTTTTTTTTACTTTTGCCCCAAGGGGAAAAATCATGGCTAATAGTTTGAGAACAAGCTAGAGTGGCTGTTTTATCTACAAGATGTCATGCTGCCTGGCCAGACAAGAGCACTCCCAGGTAGAATGTAAAATACATCCTTTAATTAAAAAGACTTTGAGCTGGGCGTGGTGGTGTAAGTTTGTAATCCCAGCATTTGGGAGGCTGAGACCAGAGGATCCAGATTGGAGGCCAGCCTCAGCTACCTAGTGAGGCACTCCACAACTTAGTGAGACCCTGTTTCAAAATAAAGAATAAAAAAATAGGGCTGGGGGCATAGCTCGGAGGTAGAATGCCCCTGAGTTCAATCCCCAGTACCGCAAAAATAAATGAATAAATAAATAAATAAATAAAAGACTTTGGTTTTGATAGTGGGTCACCAGCCACAGGATTAACATATCTGCAGCCAGCTGGTGTCACTGTCTCCCTCTTCCTTTCACTTTCGGGTCAGGCACAGATGCATCCAGAACAAAGGGTGGGATTTTGTTGATATTTGCCAGTCGGCTGAGCTTTCACAGTGGTGACTTCTATACTAGGATGTGAGGTCCTGGCTGGCTTTTATGATTCCACCCACTTCCACCAAGTAACTGTTCAAAGAAAATAGAAGCTGCAGCAATTTTATTTTTGTTTTAGTTGAAAATACTTGAACATAAACAATGGTATCTCAGCCCATATGATCACAATACATGATGGTTTCATGATGATAATTTTTTTTTTGCGGTACTGGGGATTGAACTCAGAGGCATTCTACCTCCGAGCTATACCCCCAGCCCTATTTTTTATTCTTTATTTTGAAACCGAGTCTCACTAAGTTTCGGAGTGCCTCACTAGGTAGCTGAGGCTGGCCACAAACCCGGACTCAGCCTCCCGAATGCTGGGATTACAAGCATGCGCCACCACGCCCAGCTTCATGATGATAATTAAATGAACACCACCCCTTCACTGCATCTTTAGTCTTATGCTTATCAGAATAAAATTACTAAAGTAGTACATCAGGAAAGAGCAAGTTATTCCAAGTTTTGCTCACATGGTTACTGAGCATAAAGAGAAGGAATAGAGGGGGAAACATCATAGGAGAGTATCTTTTTGCATTTGGGTTTTTGCTGCTATGATGAATGGAAGATTAGGAACTGTTGAATTATCCCATCAACTGTACATTCTGTAGCCCATTTCTAATGATTACAGAATTGCTGAGAGCTATGTGTAATCACTATTAATAGTACACATGTAAATATATACATATGTATATACATGCATGCACACACACATATTTGTTGTAGTTATTGTTTGTAATGCTGAACTTTGAACCCAGGGCCTTGCACATGCTAAGCAAGTGGTCTACCAGTGAGTTACATTATAAACCCAGTTTTAGTACATATTTTTTTTTTTTTGCGGTACTGGGGATTGAACTCAGGGGCGTTCTACCTCTGAGCTATACCCCCAGTCCTATTTTTTTATTCTTTATTTTGAAACCGAGTCTCACTAAGTTGCAGAATGCCTCACTAGGTAGCTGAGGCTGGCCTCGAACCCGGATCCTCCGGTCTCAGCCTCCCAAATGCTGGGATTACAAGCGTGCGCCCCCACGCCCGGCCGTTAGTACATATTTTTATAGCACCAAATGTATTCTTTCTAATTCTTATAAATTTTGGCATGACTTCTCTTTCTTTTTTTTTTTTTTTTTTTGCAGTACTGGGGATTGAACCCAGGGACATTCTACCTCTGAGCTATACCCCTAGTCCTATTTTTTAGTCTTTATTTTTGAAACAGGGTCTCACTAAGTTGTGGAGAGCCTCATGAAGTCTCTGAGACTAGCCACGAACCCAGATCCTCCGGTCTCAGCCTCCCAGGTACTGGGATTACAAGTGTGCGCCACCACGCCTGGCTTACTTCTCTTTCATTTTTAATTTGCAAAATGTTGTTACAGCCCAAAGTGTAAAACACAAACAAAAAAACTAGCCAGACATGGTGGTGCATACTTGTAATCCCAGTACTTGGGAGGTTAAAACAGGGGGATCCAGGTTCACAGTCAGCCTCAGCTACTTAGTGAGACCCTGTTTCAAAATAAAGAATAAAAAATAGGACTGGGGGGTGTATCTAGGAGGTAGAATGCCCCTGGGTTCAATCCCCAGTACTGCAAAAAAAATATATATATACACACACACACACACACACACACACACACACACACACACACATATATGACTGGTGTAGCTCAACGTAGAATGCCCTGAGGTTCACACCCTAGCACCACACACACACACACACACAATTTAGGTTTTTTTTTTTTTTTTTTTGCGGTACTGGGGGTTGAACTCGGGGGCGTTCTACCTCTGAGCTACACCCCCAGCCCTATTTTTTATTCTTTATTTTGAAACCGGGTCTCACTAAATTGCGGAGTGCCTCACTAGGTAGCTGAGGCTGGCCGCGAACCCGGATCCTCTGGTCTCAGCCTCCCAAATGCTGGGATTACAAGCGTGCGCCACCACACCCGGCCACAATTTAGGTTTTTAAGTAGATCTTTCTAAAATGGGTCCTACCTAACATGGAGCAAAACCTAACATAAATTCCAATTTCATCCCTTGATGTTACTTTTCTCTGTAGTCTGATAATTGGTAGTTAACTACCATCTATCAACTACCAACTTGCTAGCCAGTTAGGGAGTCTGGGTCTCGGTATCACATTGGGGTGATCATGGGGATACCACTTAACTCCTCCGATACTCAGTTCCCATCTGAGAAGACGCAGTAATTACAGACCCTCCAGGTGAAGCCAAGATAACTACGTGAGAAAGTGCCGTGAGTGTTTTTAAAAGCATGGCCCAAGACACATCAAGGTATTATTATTATACTCTGTTATTTAATTTCACATGTAGAAATGCAGCCATTAGCTGAAATACCTCTCAATGACATGGTGAAACTCTATCTTTAAGATTTTTAAAGAGCCTTGGAGATGAAAGGATACCATGAGGTCTCTTTGCGTTGCTTCTGGTCTCACCTGAGTTCAGTGGTGTGAGAAGGCTGGGATTGTGTTCTGGTGGAGTTAGTGAAAATGGATGGAGAACTTGTGCTTCTTTCTTTATTTATTTATTTGGGGGTAGTGGGAATTAAACCCAGGGCCATTCTATGGGTACTGGGGATTGAACCCAGCGGCATTCTACTTCCGAGCTACACCCCTAGTCCTATTTTTTATTTATTTATTTATTTAATTTAATTTAATTTATTTATTTATTTTTGTGGTACTGGGGATTGAACCCAGGGGCACTCTACCTCCGAGCTACACCCCCAGCCCTATTTTTTTTTTTTTTATTCTTTATTTCGAAACCGGGTCTCACTAAGTTGCAGAGTGCCTCACTAGGTAGCTGAGGCTGGCCACAAACCCGGATCCTCCGGTCTCAGCCTCCCAAATGCTGCTATTTTTTATTTATTTATTTTTTGCGGTACTGGGGATGGAACCCAGGGGCATTCTACCTCCGAGCTATACCCCCAGTCCTATTTTTATTCTTTATTTTGAAACAGGGTCTCACTAAGTTGCAGAGGGCCTCGCTAGGTAGCTGAGGCTGGTCGTGAACCCGGATCCTCTGGTCTCAGCCTCCCAAATGCTGGGATTACAAGCATGCGCCACAATGCCACGCTGCGTTTTTTTCTCTTAAGGGAATTTCTAAACTTTAAATTTGGAAATTCCTATAGCAAACCTGAATAGGATGGCTCTTTTTTTATTTGAAAGGTTGTGGGGCAAGCCGTAGGTTAAGGAAGCAGAAAGGAATACGGCAACTCAAGAGTTTTGGTAGCGTTGCTATTTCCAACACACTACTGAGAAGGATGAAGTATGCCACTCCAAAGTGTGCCACTTTGATATGAGGATTATTTTGAGCTGAAAGCAACTGAAGAACAGCACACTCAAGAAAAACTCTAAAAATAAAAGAGCATAAATATCTCTCTGTAGAGCCTGGGGATGTAGCTCATGGAGAGCACTTGCTTAGCATGTGCAAATCTTTTACAAAGGAAATTTCCCTTGTAAAGGCAACCTTTTCTTCTGTTTTTTTTTTGTTTGTTTGTTTGTTTTGGTTTGGTTTTGTGGCACTGGGGATTGAACCCAGAGGCATTCTACCTCTGAGCTACCCCCCCCCCCCGGCCCTATTTTATTTTTATTTTGAAACAGGGTCTTTCTGGGTTGATGAGAGTCTCATTACTTGCTGAGACTATCCTCAAACCTGTGATTCTCCTGTTTTCGCCTTCCAAGCAGTGGGGTTACAGGCATGCACCACCATGCCCAGCTGCCTACAAGCTTCTTTAAGATTTGATAACTAAACCAGGTGTGGTGGCGCATGCTTGTAATCCCAGTACTTGGGAGGCTGAGACAGGAGGATCACAGGTTCAGCTGTCAGCCTCAGCTATTTAGTGAGGCCCTCCATGACTTAGTGAGACCTTGTTTCGAAACAAAGAATAAAAAATAGGCCTGGGGAGCCGGGCGTGGTGGCTCACGCTTGTAATCCCAGCATTCGGGAGGCTGAGACTGGAGGATCCGGGTTCGCGGCCAGCCTCAGCTACCTAGTGAGGCAATCTGCAACTTAGTGAGACTCGGTTTCAAAATAAAGAGTAAAAAATAGGGCTGGGGAAGCCGGGCGTGGTGGCGCACGCTTGTAATCCCAGCATTCGGGAGGCTGAGACTGGAGGATCCGGGTTCGCGGCCAGCCTCAGCTACCTAGTGAGGCACTCCGCAACTTAGTGAGACTCGGTTTCAAAATAAAGAATAAAAAATAGGGCTGGGGGTGTAGCTCGGAGGTAGAATGCCCCTGAGTTCAATCCCCAGTAC
>PVLC010029121.1:0-20439 GCA_004027655.1 Graphiurus murinus
GATGTGGAACATTTCCTCATACATTTATTGGCCATTTGTATTTCTTCTTTTGTGAAGTGTCTATTTAGGTCCTTTGCCCATTTTTTGATTGGGTTATTTGCTTTCTTAGTTGCGATTTTCTTGAGTTCTTTGTATATCCTAGATATTAGACCTCTATCTGAAGTGTAACTGGCAAAAATTTTCTCCCACTCTGTAGGCTGTCTGTCGAGGTTCTTGATAGTTTCCTTTGCTGTGCAGAAGCTCTTCAGTTTAATGCAATCCCATATATTGATCTTCCTTTGAGCTGCTTGTGATTTTGGGGTCTTGTTGAGAAAGTTTTTACCTGTGCCTATGTGTTCAAGTGTTGGTCCTATGCCCTCTTCAAGTAGCTACAATGTCTCTGGTCTGACTTCCAGGTCCTTGATCCACCTTGAGTTGGCTGAGCTATATTTTTAAATAAAACAGGGCTAGAAATCAATGTATTATCCTTGTTGATGTTTGCCAGATCACCTTTCATTTTTTTAACAGAAAAATTAACTTCTCACTCTGATAACAATCACATTAACAGAAGAGTATTGTTCCTGAGAAAAAAGTGTTGCCAAGACCTTGCAACATTTTAATGGATTTCAAAATAATTAACCTATCTATTCTATCAAGGATACGAAACAGCTCCATAAGTAATATTTTACTCTTTGTGAATATTTCCTTCCCAAGTTCCACCACAGTTAATGTGTAATTCTAAAATTCTTCTCAAATACTGCCTTGCCAGTTTGCTTAAATTGTTTCCACCAGAAAACACGTGACTTACTGATCTGTATCAGAGTTAAATTGACATAAGTAACTATAAATTTCTTAATAGCAAAAGTCAAAAGAGGACTTTAATATTGCCTTGTATTATTAAAATTCAGAATGAAGAACAGTGTTTCCATAAGAAATATAAAGGGATGAAAAGTCAGATGTCCCCCTAATATGTGGAAGCTAGGGAGAAAATGAGACATAAGAGGGACTCCAGAAAAAAAAAAAAAAAGAGAAACCTAAGAGGAGTAAAGAAGGCGACCTAACTGAGGTATATGGGAGGGGGGAGAAAGAAACATTCATAAACATCAAAGTCAATCACTGCACTGAACATAAGAAGGAGGGAGGGGGAGGAAATGGAATTGGAATTGGGGAAGGGCTAAATGAGTGATATGCGCATGTATGCCTCTACCAACCTGTACCTCGTCAAGATGTATGATCACGATGCATAATAAATTAAAAAAAAGAAATATAAAGGGATGGAAAGACAAATAAATGGAGTAAGCCATATGATTATTTTACTATAGGTAAATGCATTTGATAAACTAACATAAATTCATGAAGAAAACCAAAAATAGGAGGGAATTCCATTTAAATGATGAAAACTCAAAACAGCAAAAAAAAATTGTATTTCAATGTATTAATCATAAAACATTTGTCTCGTTTGAGATCAAGAACAAGAGGAGGAAATCTACCTCCACTCACATTTCTACTTAACATTACACTAATAATCTCAGCCAGAAATAAGAAGTGTAAGGGTTAGAAAGGATGGTACAAAACCATAATGAATTTTGTGACATTTAATTGACATGAAATGAACTAAATTTAGGTTTATGGTCTGATGGATTTTGACATCTATACACTCATTTAAAATAACACCAACAAGATATAAAACATTTCCAGCACACTAGAAAGTTTCCTCTGCCTTTTTCCAAGCACTCTCCCTTCTCTCTACTGTCAGGAATTATTTTTCTGATTTTTATCCATAGATCATTTTCTTCCATATCAAATGTCATACTATTGAAATAACACGTTATGTATTAGTTTGGGTCTGATATTTTGATTAATGTAATATTTTAGAGATTTATCTATGTATGTATTTCAGTAATTCATTCCTTTTTATAGCTGAAAATTATTTCAGGAATACATGCAGTAGACTCGGCATGCACTCCTGTAATCCCAGTACTTGAGAGGCTGAGATAGAAGTATCCCAGGTTTAGTGAATCCCTACTACCCCCCCCCACACACACAATACATGTAATAAGCCGTAATAAGCCAGGTATGGTGACGCATGCTTGTAAACCCAGTACTGGGGAGACTGAGATAGTAGAATCACAGGTTCCTGGTCTTTGCAGCCAGCCTTCGAAACTTAGCGAGGCCCTTGGCAACTTAGGGATTCCAGAATAAAAAGTAAAATAGGGCTAGGGGTGCAGCTCAGAGGTAGTATGCCCCTGGGTTCAATTCCCAGTAACACACACACACACACACACAGACACACACACTACATGTAGTATATAGGGATATGCTCACATTTTGTTTATTCCTATTGCTGGACATTCTGTTTCCAGTTTGGGGCCACAAGAAATACTGTGACTATGATCACCCTGGTACACTTCAATTTGAGAATAGTCATATATTTAATTTTATAAGAAATGGTCAAATAACTTTCAAAAGTGCATTTATTAGCAATTCTAGTGGGTTAGGTATGTAGTAGTATCTCACTGTGGTTTTAATTGCATTGTATCAATGACTAATTCTATTGAGCCACAATTTTATATACTAATAGTCACTGATTATCTTCTTTTGTGGCATATGTATTCAATATTTCAACCATTTTATAAATGAAGTTGTTTAAGTTATTATTATTATTAGTAGTAGTAGTAGTAGTAGTATTTGGTACTGAATCCAGGGACATTCTACCTGAGAGCTACGGACCCAGTACTTTATTTATTTATTTTTTAATTTTGAAATAGAGTCTCACCAAGTCACTGAGGGTCCCACTAAATTGCTGAGGCTGACCTTGAACCTGTGATCCTCCAGTCCCAGCTCCCCAAATACTGGGATTATAAATGCGCACCACCAACCTGGCTCTGAGTCTTAATAAAATGGATACTAGGAAATCATATATCATTTCATATGTCCATTTTTACATTTATTAAATTTATCACTTCTCCCTTGACTCTACCTGAGAGAAATATTTCCTGTTAATCAGGAATTAGTTTCATATCTACTATGAATGATGATTGAAAAACTATAAGTTAGCAATTTTCCATTTTTCTCATCACTGTCTTTAAATAGTGGGACTCAAATTCAAATGCCTATGGAGGCCAAGCAGATAGTATGTCTGTGTATCTATGGTGAAATTTTTAATAACTCCCAGGACACTAAATACTTGAAAGGCTTGAAAAATGAACCTTCCTGATGCTGTACTATGTAGTGTAAGAAATTTGACAAAATGTTCTTTCAAGAGAGAAGAATAGCTCATTAGTGGCCTCAATTAGGTCAGCCCATTAATCTCTCTGAGTGTCAGGTCCACAGCGGAAGCCAAATGAAAGAACCTTCTGAGATATTTGCAGGAATGCAGAAGTCCAGAGGTCCTGGGTTATCATCAGATGTTTTCTGGTCCATTAAATAATCTCTGTGACTTCACTGGTGCATCAGAGGGAAAAGTAATAGCAGGAAGACAGTAACTATGGCCTAATTGGGTATTCATCGTGACAGACGAAAGCCTCCTCCAGGCACAAAACACAAAGACAGGGCTGAATCAATCAGTAGCAAAGGGAGAAGAACAGAAGGGCAAATGCTCTTCTCAATGCTAGGATATGAGAGTAAAATTCCAAGGGAGAATGGGTAGGCATAAAACAAAGTGAAGGAAAATTTAGAACATTTGGAAAACCTTGCAAGTCTTCATAACTCTTGGAGGATATGCTGTCTTCCAAAAGCACAAGGTCAAAATCAAAGGATGAGTCTAGCTCATGTTAAACACTCTATAAAAAGTAAAATGTGCCACTTATGCTTTTCTGTATTTTTATATAAGCATGCAAAATACTGATTGCAAAAAGCATAAGTTTTATATTTCTATGTTGTTTTATGACATGCAAACATAGAAAAGGCTGTCTTTTTAAGATTCTTAGGAGACAGTGGGTCTCTTAAGATTCTGTATAGCTTGTGACTGTCCTTTTCTCTGGATTATCTTTTCAAAGACATTGGTATAATGAACAGCTGTGGGTCATGAAGATAGCATTGTCTCTGGAAAGGTTTCTTGGAGAATAGAAATAGTATCACTTTCTGGAGCAAAGGGTGGTCATGTTGTCCATTATTCTCATTCTTACTTTTTATGGTACTGGGGATTGAATTCCGGGGCATTCTGCCTCCGAGCTACACCACCAGTTCTATTTAATTTTTATTTTGAAATACAGTCCCACTAAGTTGCTGAGGGCCTCACCAAACTACTGTGGCTGGCCTTGAACCTACCAATGCAATGACTGGGAGAGGTATTTAGCCATTGTACTGTGAGTTGTCAACACTGCCAGAGGCTGGTGGAATGAGTACTTCAGTCTCTAAGAGGGAGACCTGGGTGGCGCAATACCGTGTCCACTAAAGCCATCCTGGCTGTGAGCACACCATGTTAGTTCTGCCCACATTTCATTAGTAAAAAGGGTCGTGTGTCCCCAACAACATCTAAAGAGTTTGTGGAACGTTGTTTCATTCAGTGCTACTCAAGTAGATGTTTGTTACTTAAGTAAGAGTATAAACCAAGAGGTTACTTCCTTCATGAAGAAAGTCTTTCTGGGGGAGAAAATCTTAGTTGAACTCTATTGTGTGCTTATTTGTGTCATTAATTTATATTCTCATGAGTTTCTTTTAGAATCATGGACTAATAACAATTCACAGTCCAAGGACAACACTTTGAGGAGTAAAGATCTTCTGGGAAGAGGCGAATCTCCTCTACTTCCTGTGATGCCAACCAGCTGATTTCTACCCATGCCATTCTGCATTGCCCCATCTTGATTCAGTCCCCCCACATCTCTATTAATTTTATGGTTGAGATCACTGTAGTCTTTCCCCCCCTCCACTTTATTGATGTTACATTGATGTCACTATTTTCGCTTATTTTCCCAAGTCCTACACCTCACAGGGAGTGTTACCAACTCTGGAAAAAGGACTTGTTGACATTATTCAATGAAGCAATAGGGCAATGATGTTGAGGGAGATTATAGTTTAGGTCATTCTAAATGACAGGTAGAAAATTTGTGTGCACAAAATTTTGTTTTATTCAAGAGATCTATTGTATAGCATAGTGACTATAGTCAATGATGGTATATTATATTCTTGAAAGACATAAGGAGAGTGGATATCATTTTCACCAAAATATGATAACTATGTAGGGCAATTAATTTGTTAATCAACTAGGCTTAATCATTTCACAGTGTTTATATACTTTTAAAACATTATGTTGTGTACAATAAATATATAATACTATCAATTTAAAATAATACAAAATAAAAAGTTTAGTTTTAAATATTTATTCTTTTAAAAAGGCCAATTCCTCCTTTGTCTGCCTTTTCATCTATTTTCATAAAAGAATTAGCCCCTCCCCCCCAATTTTTTTATTTTGTTGACAACTGCCAACTTAGAAACTAAAATCAAAGTCAGGAAGAGTTTCATGTATAAAATAGATTAATTTCTTTTAACTACTTGATAGAAAGACTGTACTAAAAAGAAAATTGTATAGTGGTTTGAATAATTTCCAGAGGATAGAGAAGACATAAGAAAAGAATAACTTAGGACTAGGATAAAGAAACCATTTATAGAATAATGGATGAAATGACATTAGACAGTGTAGGTGTGCTCTACTAACTGATAACGTGCTTTAATCAATGGTTATTACAGAATAAAAAGTTCTGTAGTGATGTTTGATGAGTTATTACTTGACTGATGTCACTACATTTTTTGCACAAATTAAAAAAAGTGGAAAAGATTCTTGAAAGGCTGCCTGATACAGTGTCCCACTGTAGAAAAAATACTCATCTAAGTACAATGAGAGAAGAAGAAACATTTATTGTCCGTCACACTCAGGTGACCTCTGGCAATGCCCTCTTGGCCTGACTACCAAGCATTTGGTATATTGCCTGGCAAGATGTTTGGAAGCATGAAGTTTTTCTCAACTCTATTCTATACATCTTTAATTCCTAAAAAGAGATGGATTTAATTTTCCAAACAAATCCTTTCTTTTACACTTCCATTCTAAGTTGTAAAATTTCCTTGCAGAGCTAGACATGGTGGTACATGTTTGTAATCCCAGTATTTGGGAGGCTGAGACAGGAGGATCACAGCTTGGTAGCCAGCCTTAGCAACTCAGCGAGACCCTCAACAACTTAGAGAGACCTTGTTTCAAAATAAAAACCAAAATATGGCTGGGGGTGTAGCTCAGAGGTAGAATGCCCCTGGTTCAATAACTAAAGCCTCCCTCCCCGCAACACATGTGTTCATTAAGGAAAAGTAAAGATCTTTTTTCTTTAATTCATAGGACTCATTTAGTTTTAACTCTTTCTTGTAGCTTTTTTTTTTTTTTTAAACAAGTATTGTCTTTTGCTACTCTGATGAGTTGTGTCATGGAACTAGTATCTATAAACTTCATAGGTATTGTAGGAGAGTTTTTCTAAAGAACAAAAGTTTTACCATCATTTTGTTTTGTTGCAGCTAATAGCTGCTTATTACCCACTAGTTCCTCTTTGCAGAAAGGAATTTACTAAGATAATTATATTATGATTATTTCTAATGACTGGACATTTAGAAATGACATTTCAAACTAATGTAGAATAGTTTTTTTTTTAATGAAAATCTAAAACTAATTGTGTGCTTTGATTCAATTAGTATTGTCATACCAGGTTCTGATCAAATTTGATGAATTTCAAGAGCTGAAGATTTTCAAACATGAATACAGGATGTGATTATACATTTTTAGAACTCATCACCTAGGAAACCCTCTGAGAAGAGCCACCCTTCTGCTGTCAGCCAGTGGATGGAAGATGACAGTAGCTTTGAAAATAACTATACCACATGAGATTAAAATTTCTCATTAAGTATCCTCAAAGTTGAGTCAGAAGACCACATCAATAAAATAAATGTACTTTTTTTTCAGTTTCAGGACAGCTTTACACTCTTAAACACTGAGGCTGCCAAAGAGCTTTTTGATTATGTGGCCATGTCATTATTTACATTTTTAAAAAACATTGAATTTCAAAAAGGTAGGAGAAAGAATTTTGAATGTTTTCACTGTGAAAAAAGAATAACTGCTGGAGAGAGATGTGTTCACCTTGATTTAAATATTAAGCAATATGTGTATTGAGATTTTTCATGGTACCATGTAAATAGGTACAATTTTTATATGTCAGTAAAAAATAAATTTAAACAAAAAATAAATGGAAACTGAGGAATTTTAAATATCTCATTTAAATAACAATACCAATTCACTATATGTTAAGATAAATAAGAGTTTTAACTTAAAAATCTTTATTTTCCAAAATAAGATTAATTGGAGAGAAAGTGGAGTAGCTCTAATATCATAAAGGCTTAACAGAAGAAAGCTGTATTCTCATATTTGCTTTTAATTCAATCTATTGTGACCTGTTGTTTTGTTGAACAATATGAATAAAATCATTTGTGCAGATATATCTAGTTAGAAAAGGAAGTTGTATTTCAATAGCCTTTTTAGATAATAATGGATATTTTTCTTTGACACTACACTAAATCTTGATAAGTGGTAGTTTCCTAAAGATTAATTTTAACATAACATGTGAAACCATATCACTGAATAGTTACATTAGAATATATTGGTTTATCTTGACCTTTCACTAGATCTTTTAGTGATGCAAGATTTTGAAACATCTGGCACTGGTCATCTGGAAAATATTGGTTCCCTGTATAATGAAGTTCTTCAAAATATAAAAATTCATTATCAAGATAAAAATATTAAAAAAGAACCTTTGATTAAAATTTTCCTGCCCTTGAATTTTGATTCTTCAAGCACCTAGCTCCATATACCTTTATTTTTAGTATTAGGAAGTTTTCAAACTCATATTGGTAGATGCAATTTGCAATGGCTTCCTAATAAGCAGGGCCTCCAGCAAGACTTGGCCCCACTAGAATCTTTGCAAGGCATATTATTCCAAAAGAAAGAACGTGTGGTATTTCCCACTTTGCATTATTATATTCTGGAAATTTGGGGTGCTTTGGGTTTTTCTTTCACATTAATTATAAAGGAAAAATTTCCTAAGAGACTCAGGATGGCTAAATGGATTGTGAGTCATCAATGATAGCTACAAAGAACAATACCTTAGCTCGCCTTAGAGATATTCATTAACTCTCAACAAATATCAGCAGTTGAACTTTGTAGCTTAGCTACAAATCAAAGGAACTTAGGTCTACTATTCTTTATCTATAAGTAAAGAAAGCTTTAAGACAGAGAGTTCGCCCACCTTCCCCCCTTGTCTTCACTTATTAACTACTTTCTAGCTGTCTGACAAGGAGTTGAACAAATAGTGAAGATTTAATCTAATGAACAGAGTTTCCTCTTCACTGTTAAGCTTTAACACTGCCTTCATACTAAAAGAATTTTCATTTACACATTGTATTCTGTAAACCCTTGCTGTTTTCTCAATCCCAGCAAATACTATGGGAAATAGCTTTTCTAGTTAAAGATGTACCCACTCAACTTTAGGAAAAAACAAGTCTGTAAAAATTCCTGTTCGGGATGCCCCATTGTAAAAAATAGTATAAGAGATGGCTACTACTTGAAATAAAACAGATGCGTCTTGAACACTACATTGGGTGTAAGCATACTCTCATTCAACCTTGTACTCAATCCCCACCTAACGGGGGACCCCCTGACCCTGCGGCCTCGAGGGCTGGCTCCCCGCAGCAATTCTTTCAATTTCTTAATTTTTGCTTCTAAGCCCTAATTTTTTCATTGGTGAAGAACATTGTTATGTGTTTTCCTGGAAGTGACAGTCTCTATTCATTTTTTTAAAAGAAAATGACAAATATAGAAATCATAATACTCATAGTTCTAAGTCATTCATTCTTGGTAAAAATGATATGTCTCAAAAAATACAGTTTTCAGCTAACAACTCAATCTCACAACAAATTTTTCTTAATACAGCTGTGTTAGTTTTCTATCACTGCTGTAACAATTACACAAATTTAGCAGCTTAAAATCACATGCATTTATTATCTCTCAGAAGCCCAACAGGCTTGGCTCTTTAACTTTTCTCTTTTCTTTTCTTTTTTTCTTTCTTTTCTTGGTCTTGGCAGTTTTAAGTGTCAAGGTCTGATACTTTCTCATGGTTGGATTCAGTTAATGCATTTTCAGTTGGAATATCATGTATACATCTTTCTCTGTGCACCATAGAAGAAGGCATACGACATCAGTTTGTCTCACCAGGAGAAGCTAACTTTGATCACTTAGTGATGTCTTCCAGGTTTCCACCCCCCACTATTAACTAATTTGTAGGGAATTATTTTGAGACTCCCATGTAAATATCCTGTCCCTTATCAAATACTGTTTACTGCCTCCATCTCTCATTAATTTGTCTCCTTATTTAACCTCTTGCAGTTGAGGTCCCACCCACTCCCACCTTACACAGTCTTCCTCCCATTTTGCTTTCTTTCTAAGGTCATCTGTGATCTCCTTTTTGCTGGGCCCAGGGACTTTGTTTTTACCTTTATTTGGGTAAACCTCCTGATAATCTTGACACTATTGATCTTCTAACACTTTTTGAAACTTTTTGACAACTTATGAAATGCATTTTTTCTCTTTTTGATTACATATATGTTTTTCATTTCTTTGACCACCTCCTCATTGTAGATATTTCCAAACTCTTTGCTTTTGGATCTTCTCTGTATAATTTTTCTCCTTCTCTGTTTTGGCTTCAACTAATCCAGATCTAAATCTCCATGTCCATCAGTAATTACCTCCACTCAATCAAATCAGAATTTGTGGATGTAGCTTGGGCATCATATTTTTAAATATACTCCCCAGATAATTCTCATTTTATGTCACATTTCTCAGCTGATCTTGAGAACTCATAATACCTGTTCACATTTACTGTTGTTTAACATATCTAGAATGCATTGCCAACTGAAAATCCTGGGGAAAAAATAATACTTAAATCATCCCTCTTTATTAAGTCCCTATTTACTGAGCAGTAGCATGGAATTAGGTAAATTTATGGTAGCTAAGAAGAATCTTTGTTTTTTCATTAATTGGTACATTGTAATCATACATCTTTGTTAGGTACAAGCTGATAAAAGCATATATGTACACATTTCTCATTTAACCCCTTCCCCAATTCCCACCCCACTCCCTTGCTCACCCTCCTTCTCAAGTTCAGTTTAGTGATTAACTTTGATATATTTGTGAAAGTACATCATGTGCATTAGGGTGCCCCCACACCCTGTCCATCACCTTCAGTTAAGTCAACTTCTTTGCTTATCTAGGGTTTCTCCTTTTTCATCTGGAGTCCCTCTTATGCCCCATCTTCTCCCTAGCATCCACATAAACAAAATCATATTATTTGCAGGGAAATGGATGCAACTGTAAAACATTATGTTAAGTGAGATTAGTCAGTCACAAAGAGTAAAAAAGCATATGTTCTCCCTAAAAAGAATATTTGATTAGAAATTTTCTGCTTTTGAATTCTGATTCTTCAAGCAACTAGCTCCATAGACCTGACTTTTATTTAAATTTATAAAGACTTAGTTCTTTGAGTTCTATGCTATCTTCTTTTTCTATATCATGTCACCTGATAGATAGAAAACAACCCTTCTCAATCATGCATGTAACAATCACCACATTTTTTTAACTGAAAAATGAAGGAAACAGAATATCATTGACAATAAAGAAAAAAGTGAGTGTTACACAGTAAGAGATAACTAATATAGTCCTTTTAGAATAACTGTATATGGTAAATGGTTTATGTTTATTATAGTATGTACCTGGAAATTAATTATTCAGTGTTTTTAATTGATACATAAAATATCATAAACATTTGTATTAGTAGAGTCTACATGTTTCTTATTTTATTGACTGAGTGATAATATCATCTTAATATTATTTTTTAATAATACGTTTTTAATAGTACGTAGTATTTTCCATAATGGTGAAGGGTGCAATCTCGGGGCGATACTGTCCAACTCAAATCCCAAACTGCCTAAGTCAAATATTGGGCACATTACTTAACTTCTCTTTAAAGTTGAGAGAATAAAAAAGGTGAACCTCATAGGTTTGTAACAAGGATTAAATGAGGTAAGGCAGGTGAAATGTTTGGAATAGATCCTAGCACCTAATAAAAAGTTCAACAAATGTTAGCTTTCAAAAATAATGTACTTTCCACCATTCTTGTATTGCTGGATGTTTTAGTTGATTTATCCCAGCTGCAGGCTTGCCTCCCGACTTCCTGTTATGTTTTGTCAGCCTCTTTTGTTAGAATAAAGGTCTAGTGCCTGCCACTCTCTTGAATGGCAGCAGCATAGGAGCAGAAGAATTCAGGACAGACTTGACTTCAATTCAGTTTTTCTACTACCAGTTTTACACCCTTGGTGAAAGCTCTTTCCTTTTTATTGTTTTGGGTTTCCCAATCTATAAAATAGGGCAAATAGTAGCTCTCCTTTAAGATTATTGAAAGTCTTAAAGTAATACACTTCTAATCTCTGGCTTATAGCAGGTGCTTAATAAATGAGAACTATTCTATAAAATCTGGCTAAGCCCTTTGTATGCTGCATCCTTTTCTCCCAATTAGGCTAATTCCCAGTGCCTTCTGCTGAGCTTCATTTTTTTCCATGCAGAATTCTCTAGGAGTACAAAGGCTTTATTTATGTAAAAATGGTTAATTACTCTCTTAAGTGACTTTAGTATCCAAATGGTTTGCATATTAAAATAACCACTCCTCAGAGGATGGCAAAGATAGAATTTTTTAAAGGCTGTTGGATAGTTCACAACAAAGTATGCCTAGGAGAATCATCTGTGCATGTTTCTGACAATGTAGCCCACAAGGCATTAGCAGCAGAGATTCTGATTCAGCATGTCTTGGATTGTGTTTGTGTTTAAAAAACTGAGCTGGGTATGGTGGTACATGCTTATAATCCCAGTACTTGGGAACCTTAGACAGGAGGATCACAGGTTCACTGACAGCCTTAGCAACTTAGCAAGACCCTCTGCAACTTGGTGAGACCTTGTTTCAAAATAAAATATAAAATAGAGTTGGGGGTGTAACTCAGAGGTAGAGAGATACAATGCCTCTGAGTTCAATTCCCAGTGCTACAAATAAAAAAAATGTTTAAAATAAAACACTCAGGATAAATCAAATTCTCAGAGTTCCTACAGTTTTTCAAATCTGAATAAGAGGAACAAAACCATTGCTACATCTGAAATCTTTTTGGCAATGTCTGAGTTTAAGAGAATAATTCTCTCCTCTTCTTCTTAAGTATAAACAGGCAACACTAAAACATTGTGACATTGATTTCTAGTTGAAACAGAAAAACATTCCCAAATTCTAGTAACAAACAAATGCTTCAGGGGAGCAAGTGTTACCTTTAACACCAAACGTAAGTGCGGTTTATGAAGAGTCCAATGTGTTTTGTTTAAATTGTTTTGGCTGGCAGTACCTTCACTTTAGTGGAGATTAGTGGTTCTAAAATTTGAGGGAGTGTCAGGATTTCCTGGAGGACCAGTTAAAACCCTGGTTGCCTGATCTCAACCCAGGAGATTCTGATTCAGTGAATCTGGAGTGGGGCCCATGAATTTGCATGTTCTAAGGTGATACTGATTCTGTTGGTTTGGGGTTTGTTCTTTAAGAATCACTACCAAAGACAAAACCTGAGAATAGTTTCCTATCAGAAGATGGTGATGAGAGTCTGTTAGAAAGACACTACAGAGATTTACTGACAGTCTTCAGGGAAAATCTGTATTTGGTGAAATGTTCAGTATTCAGTTCCTGGAGAAAGAAGTGGAACAACTGAAGAGCAGGGTCTTTTTCTAGGAAAAAGAAGTCTTAAAAGTAGACAAAAATGCCAGGTGTGGTGGAACTTGCCAGGAGGATTGCAGGTTTGAAGGCAGCCTCAGCAAGGCACTCTGCAATTTAGTGCAACCATGCTTCAAAATAAAAGAAACAATAAAATAGGACTATAGGACATATCTTGGTGGTAGAATGCTTCTGGATTCAATCCCCAATAACACACACACACACACACACACACACACACACACGACATAAAGAACCCATAACAAATGTTTATGCATCCATTTAAGTAGCTTTTACTATACATTACAGATAATACAATGAACCAATTCCCAGCTGTCACTGGTCTCCTTGTGCTTTATTGAGCAGCCTACAGAATATGCCTGACCACGGTTTCTAAGAGCTCACCATCCTCTTTGATGCCCCTGTTTGAAAAGAAAACCCACTGACTTACACATCTGTAAGCTCACCCAGAGGAATGTAGGCACCCTTCAACAAACATGAGAGGAATTTTGTGTTGTCCAACCTTCCTGTCATTTGGAGTTCCTTCCATGACCACGGGAGGCCTGCTGAAAAATAGCCATCTTTGCATTTAATTTGTAATAATATTTTTTATGGGTCAAGTTATTCCCCCCTCCTCCCAAGGATGTTGCAGTCCTAAGCCCTCATATCTGTGAATGTAACCTTATGCAGAAATTGGATCTTTACAGATAATAACGTTAAAATGAGGTCATTAGGGTGGTTACCTAGAAAAAAAAATCATCTATTGATTGCACGTTGCTCCTAGTTTTTGTGTATGCAGAAAATAAAATGATAAAGATAGAAAAATAAAAACATTTGTTACTTCTGATTTGGAACTCTGCTTCATGAACTGAGTTTTAAGAATCCTGATATGGAACGTGTTGCTTAAAGACCTTCTCATCTTCTCTATCGTCATGCTTCTCTCGAGTCCTCTGAACTTTGAGGACAAGGCCAGCTTCCCTGGGCTCTGGGTCTGGGAGTGGGTGTGTGTTATTGGGGATTGAAACCAGAGATGTCCTACCTTTCAACTACATCCTCCAGCCCTATTTTATTTATTATTTTGAAACAGGGTCTCACTAAGTTGCAGAGGCTGACCTTGACCCTAGGATCTTTTGTCTCAGCTTCCCAGGAATTGGGATTCCAAGTGCATACCACCATGCCTGGCTGGGTCTATGATTTTTTTTTTTAGCAAGGTTTTCTAGATTCCTTCCAGTTTCTTGGCTATTCTTGCATCTATTCTAATGCTGAGACATCTATTTTGAATATTTCTCATGGCAACTTACAAAAGATTCTCTCCTTTCCTGATCATCACAGAAATAAGACCTCATGGATTTAAGAAGAGCTGGATATTTGTAGATGCCCTGGAAGACCTTTTGTTCTCTCAGCAGAATAGGACAATAAAACAAAGTGAGACCCCCTGACTACTATCAGCCTCCTTTCTGCCTCCAACAACAAACACTGAGTCTTCCTGAGGTGACAAGGGGAATTATGTGTTTAATTTGAACTTTCAGCCACAAACACCTACCCTATTTGCAAAATTGTGTCATCTTATTGTTCCTATGTAGGGAATATGCCTGGGAATGTTTAGCCAAATTGGTTATCGGTTTTCCAGTTCTTCTGTTTATCAGGTAATAAGATAACCTGACTTTTACTTTTTTAAAGAAAGACCACAATCATAAGTAAATTTCTAAAAGTAAACAAAACCCCAGACCTTTACAGAACAGTTGCTTTGTTGCTATCTTGTTTTGTGCACTTGATATGCTGCTTTGAGAAAGCTCTTCAGGATCTGCTTGTATATTGCTTGACTCTTGGGCAAAGCTATCCATTAGAAGTTAATGTGTATTTTCACTGAAAGGTAGGTACAAAGGACAGCCATTTAATTTAAAATGATATTGAAAATAGCCTATGTCATATGTACCTGAAAATAGCCCATTTTTCAGCATAGGGCTTCGGAAAGTCTTATCCTAAGCTCATTATATTCCTGATTTTATTTTTTCAGTAGTAGAAAGCAAACTACCTCTATTGTTACAAGAAGATACATGTGTACAAGTATGTTCTGTTAGATATATCATTGATTTGGTTTGTTAAATGGACAGTACTAGGAACCTACAGGACAGCTAAGTCCAACACTCACCTTGTTCGTCATCATATCCATCCTATAACATATGCTGCCAAGTTAAAAAAAAAATACCATCAGGATTAAGCAGAGTAGTTCTATTACCCTAGAGAGTTTTCTCATGAGCTTCTGCAGGGGATTGCCTCTCGATTCCCAACCTAGGCAATCTCTGACCTGCTTTCTATTACTCTGGCTTTGTCTTTAAAATTTTTGAGAATCATTCCTGTTGTTACATGTTTTAGTATTGTATTACTTTTTCTTTCTAAATAATATTCTATGTTGAAGTTATACCATAGCTTGTTTTCCCATTCACCAATTGACAAGCACCTGCAATCCTTCAAGATTTTGGCTATTGTGAATAGGACTGCTATGATCTCTTTCATACTAGTCTTTGGACAGTGTTTTTGTTTCTCCTTACTAAACAGCTAGGAATGGGATTGCTTGGTCATATGGTAAAAATATCTTTAATTTTATAAGACACTGACACACTGTTTTCAAAAGTTTTGTGCCATTTTACAATTCCAGAAATGTATGAAGGATCCTGCTTCTCTACTGTCCAGCATTTGGTCTTATTAGTATCTTTTGTTCCAGCCATTCTGATAGATGTGCAGTGGTGCCATATTGTGGTTTTAGTTGGCAGTTTGCTAAACAGCTAACAATAAAAAAATCTTTTTATGTGTTTATTTTTCACTTGCACATCCTTTTTGGTTAAAGATCTCTTCATGTCTTTCCCTTTTTAAAATCATTTTTTCCGTGTCGAAGTGTGAGAGTTCTTTTCATATTTTAGATATAAATCCTTTGTCAAATATGTATTTTGCAAATATTTTTCCCAGTCTGTAGTTTGTCTTTTTATTCTCGTTGCAGAGATTTTCTCAAAGTGAAAGCTTTTAACTATAATGAGATCCAATTTACAAATTTTTCCTTTTATGAATCATGTTTTTAGTGTCAAATCTAAGAAGCCATTGTTTAGCACTACATCAGGAATGTTTTCTCCTACACACTTTTATCTGAAAGTTTTATGTTTCACATTAAAATCCATGATCCATTGTACTTATATAAGATCTTCCCTGGTGTGTTGGTGGAGGTTTTTGTTTTTGAAACGGGCTCATAAAGTTACCTTACACAGTTGGCCTCAAACCTGAGATCCTCCTGTCTATTCCTCCCAAGTACTAGGGTTATAGGTGTGCACCACTGGACTCAGCTTGAAGTTCATTTTTTAAAGTAACTTATTCACAATAATTGCACATACTTATGGGACTCTGTGATATTTTG
Organism: Graphiurus murinus; assembly: GCA_004027655.1. NCBI lineage: Eukaryota > Metazoa > Chordata > Mammalia > Rodentia > Gliridae > Graphiurus > Graphiurus murinus. Next base: position 16,204 of record PVLC010029121.1, read on the forward strand.
ATGCATGTATACAACTGTGATGATCAAATCAGGGTAATTAGCATATCCGTCATCTCAAACATTCAGAGTTCTTTCTTTTAGCTATTTTCAAATACACAGTAATTTGTTAACTTACGGTCATCTGACTGTGCTAGAAAACATTAGTACTTATTCCTTGTTTCTAACTGTATCCCCCCCCTTCTCATTTTTTGTATAATACTGCACTGTCTTAATTATCATATTTTAATAGTGGGCCTTGACATCAGGTAGACTTAGTTCTCCCTTTTTTTCTTCATTTTACAAAATTATTTTAGCTGTTCTAGACCTATACCTTTCCATATAGATTTTAGAATATACAACTTTCTCATAATAAAAATGTTTTATTATGACATAGCCCACACACACAGAATTTTTGGCAATGAATAATGTACAAAATTAAAGAACAGTGGAAAACTTCAAATTACTCAGGATAAGAAATAGAACATAATCAGTGTACTTCAAGTTGTATGTATGTTCTTCCCACACTGTTATCTGAAACTGTAGTTCTAGTATTATATTGCTTATCTTTATATCTTTACTATTTACTTTTTAGCACACCAAAACTATGCATATTTTAATTTTGAATGGTTTGATCTCTTTGTGGTTTTGTACTGCATCATTCTTACATATATTCTAAGTTTCTTTCTTTGCTGCACATTTTGTTTTGGAGATTCACAGATGTTAATGTATATAATTCTTGTTTATTGATTCTTGAAGCTTCATAGGATTCCACTGTGTGAATAAAACATATTTTATTGACCTAATATTTTAGTGATGATCATTTGAATTCTTTCCTTTTTTGTGTTACAAAACAATGAAGCGAATTGATATTTTTGTATGTAACTAAAATCTTTATAACTTATACCTAAGGGTAAACTCACTGGATCATAGAGTGAACACATCTTCAATTTCACAACATATTGTCCTAAATTGTATTCCAAAGTTCTTTTTGAGTGTAACTCACTTTCTCTCTTAAAATATATCATATGCATTTATTTATTCCTTTAAAGTCTATAAAACATTTCATTCAATGAGGAGCCCATGTGTGGGAATAGACAAAGACTGCTCAAATGAGAATAAGTGGAGGTTATTTATTTAGAATTTGTAATAGAATGGGTTTTGCCAACTCCTTTTGCACATGACAGGGAGGGAAAGGCAGGCAGGGAAGTAGGAAAGCTTTACAATAAAACAAGGGAAGACCTCACCTATTCTCTCACTGCAATTTATAGGTATGGAGGAGCTGCAGGTTGTTTGATAGAAATGTCATGTGACTAATTGGAGGAACATATTTTGCTTGCTCTGGTTAGTATTGACTAGGGAAGCTGGCCAGACATGGTGGCACATGGCTGTAATCCCAATGCTTGGGAGGCTGAGATAGGAGGATCACAGGTTTATGACCAGCTTTAGAAACTTAAGGAGGCCTTCCATAACTTTGTGAGATACTGTTTCAAAATAAGAAACAAAACAGGGCTGGGGATGTAACTCAGAGATACAATGTCCTTGAGTTCAATTCCTTGTACCACAGCAAAAAGTGGTGGTGGGGAGTTGACCATCATTTACTAAGACCTGACCATTCTGGGCCAATTGCTGCAGAGCCATCTCTTGCATCCTAGACTGGTTGCTACAAACCTTGTGAGTTAGAGTTATATTGTCATATATGGTCTGGTCATTGTCTGTTTGTGTATTTGGTGTTTCATATAATATATTAAACCATTCTTCACTCGAAGGACATTTAAGTATTTTGTTTTTGCTATTAAAAGCACTGAGGCATTTCCACCTGATAGAATAAATATATGTCACCGTATGTGCATTTTTAAAATTTCAATAGAGATTTTTAACTTGTCCTCTAAACTGCCATTCTAGTTTACAGGTGTGCAGTTGTAAAGCTTCATTTGGGAGAGGTGAGTTCAAGATTATTCCTTCCTAAACTATAGATTGATGACAATCCAGCTAGACTTATTTTAATGTTGATTAAAATCTAATGAGATGATGGTACAGTTATAAAGCACATCAGTGGGCTAGTCAGTCAGGATGCTTTTCACAGACCTCTTCTGTGTCATATAGAAGAGCTGTGACAGTTAGAAGGATTCCAAAAACCAGTTAAAAACAGCAAGAATACATTTTTTAAGAGCACAAAGTAAAATATCTGGAGTAAGAGGCAAAGGAATAAAAAGATACTTTAAACATAATTACAAGGACAAGCATTGTTGGAGACAGGAATGAGATACCAGCAAGAGATAAAGGGGCTTTAAAAAAAGAGACAATTGGAGTGGAATGAAGTGTAAAAATTGGAAATGATGAAGGTATTTTTTTCTGGAAAAATATGATAAAATTCAAAAACATTTTGAGTGCCTACTTGTGAAACATCTAGTGCTTTGTAAGGTATTAAAAAATAGTACACAGAGATCTTAGTCTTAGAAAATCCACAATTTATATCATGCAGAAAATGTGGTGCTCACAAATGGAAATCAACTCAAAGTGAATTAAAAAATGAAGGTATTCATTCACTCATGTGATTACAAAGTCTAGAGGAAAAGCAAGTTCTAGGGTGGTTTGACATAGTACCTTTGCAATATCAACAACTTGGAACTATTTTTTTTTTTTATTTCTTGCCCATTTTACCTTTTAGAGTCGGATTCATTGAAGAATGTCTTTCCTCTTGTGCCAGCTTCTATTTCCCTCAGTAGCTCCCAGAATTACCCGTTTTCTCTGCAGCCATTGAAACAAAACCTGAGTTTTACCTTCATAAACCAACTTTGGAGAAAACTCTGGCTAAAAGAGGATGGGAATATATTACGTTTCTGTTCTAGTCAGGGCTCACATCTGCAATTTTTGAGTTAGGCCAATCCTAGCCAAACATTACGGCTGTTACACAATGAGGGAGGGGGATTCTCAAAGGAAAATCTAGGTATTATCTCTCTCTCTCTCACACACACACACACACACACACACACACACAATAAATAAAATGGTTAAGGAAGTTTGTATCTGGGTTGGCAACAAATAAAAGCCTACTACATAATCCTGGTTGAGTGCAGTAGTCAGGGATACAAATAACTCCAATTCAAGGGTAAATCAGGAGAGCATGTATGGGAAGGATGCATATTTAAATGAGACTGTTTTGCTTAAATTCCACTGAAAAAATTTCCTATGCTGTTTGTGTTATTTGTTTAGAGTACAATTTTCAAAAGAGGAGAAAATTGTGACTTTTCTACAAGTATAAAAAAATACAGATGAAAGATTGTATTTAACTCATTAATGAGGAAATCACTGATGTGTTACAACCAGTTCCAAGAAGCATAAAAAGCAGAAATTTATTTAGAGTAAAGGAATGCCAAAGTGAATGTGCATAGGAAGGCAACACCAGCTAGGGAAGCCAGTGGAACCACAACCTAATAGGACAGAATTTGCATGTCTATGGACAAGACTCATTTTCTATTGCTATTAGTTATTGACAGTTTACAAGAGTTGCAAAATGCTCCCATAGAATCACAGTCAGATAAAACAGAAGGGTGAACTACAGGCAATGCAGCATTTTCTGCTGAAGCACACATTTTTCCTTATTGTGTTGTGGCTACAACTACATCTCACATTTTCAGGTCAAACAAACACAAACAAAGAACCAATCAACCTTCCTGAAAAAGTGTGGAATACACTGAGTATGTCCTTCCTTCCTCCCCCCAGTCTGGATAACATTTTTAATGTAAATTGTTATTGCAGCATAAGTATTTTTAATTTTTTTCTTATAGCATAATAACTGATTTCATTTTTAAATGCCAATTTTCTTTTTGGTACCTCCCTCCTATCTATTAGGGCTTCATTGTATCTCATTGGTTATATAAGTTAGAACGCATTTGGAACTGTTTGAAAAGCAACAAGAAAACACAGTGGTCAGAATTAAATCAGGGCAATTATTACTAGAAAATTACAGGACTGATGTCTTGAAATTTATATAAAAATGGAAAATCACAAATATAAAGGTTTAAAGAAATTCCCCCACGCTTGGTGCTAAATAAATCGAATCATTTAACCCGTCAATCACTTCTCTGTAGATTTTACCAGGCTTGTCCATGGCTCTGAAATAGAAGTGTTTAACTGAACCAAAAGAAACAGAATCCAAACTGAGTTCAGAAATGTTAGTGAATTGTGCTGCAGGAAGATGGTTATCATGGAATTATGGACCCTAAGGAAGTTCTGTCTCTGGAGAAGCCCAGTAGG
>PVLC010029122.1:0-20474 GCA_004027655.1 Graphiurus murinus
TTTTTTTTTAAACTTGAGATTGCCTCATCTACATTGTAGACCTTTACTCATTTCCTTACCTGACCCTGGCTCTTGACCCTCCATACTACCTAGCCAGAACAATAGATAGCTCACCACTTACTTGGCATAAAATATACAGTTAAACTTTCCCTTTTATGTATCTATGCAAATTCACAAAACCCAGCTCAGTTTCCATTGTGCTAGTAACTAGAAATATTCTTTACGGTCTGCATGACCCCAGGAGGAATTTCCATGACCAAAGCAAAGGAGCCCTAAGGCAGATTATCAGGGCTAGACAAGAACAAAGAGGGACATTTCCATCCAATCCCACTGTGTGTTTGTGTCAAAAACTTGATGTCTTAACAGAGAAGATTCTGTGTGCACTTCTCTATCATGCCAAAGATATTTTCTAAACTAGGTAGAACCATTACCCACTATTCTCACCCACCACAACCTTTCTTTCTACATCTATTTGGAGACTATTTTCCAAGAGCACTACTAAGTCAATCCCAAAAAGTGATGGACAGTGAGAAATTCCTCTTCCAATAGTAATTTAGCATCAGGGGAACTAGGATGAAAAATAAGTGTGTATGTAATACACCATGCAGTTGTAGTTTTTCCAAGCAGAGGAAGGACTATAGAATTTTTGAAGTAGAAAATTATTTGGGATAATTCTATGTGATTGGCTGCTGAGGCAGTGAGTTAAGGAAGTACCTCCTCAGTCCAGTAGCACCTAAGAGAGATGGTACTGCATTGATTCAAGTGGCTAGTCATGGCTCTTTAATGATCGAATAGCCTTAGGTAAATTATTTAATCCTCTGTGCCTTAGTTTTCCTTAAAATTTTTGTGAGATTTAAATGGGTAAAATCACTTCAAGCATTTGAATGGTTCCTGGCACATAGTAATCACTCACAAATCTCAGTTATTGTTATTAGCTAGTTAATAACTGAGCACCAGAAATTCACACAGGGAAAGAATCAGCCTTCTGACTTAATAACTTAAAGTAAATACCAACATCACTTGAGTAAACAGGAGTGTAAAAAAAAAAAAAAAAAAAACCCTCTTACCCTGAAACTGCAAACTAGCCTGAATAGTCTTCTTAGGAATGAGCGTGAGAAACACACACGTGTGCATTCTCATACATACAAATACCCATATACACACGAAACACATGCATACACTCACCAGGAAGCCTATGAAAAGAATACACATAAAAAACTAAGATAAAAAACAAACTTACTTCAGGGACGGCAGAAATAAACTTTTGAGAGATTTGCTGCAGCAAACAGAAGTGTTTGGGGGAAAGCAGATCTCATACTTATTATTATAAGGGAGGAACTTGAACACTGAAAGAGGAGATGAAATATTAAATAAGACAAAATAGTCTCAGATGAAAGGGGTGCTGAATGAATAGCAGGCAGATGTAAAAGAGAGCAGGATGAAACAAGGAACTATTGTAAGGAAACTGAAAATAAAATATCTGAATACATATCAGCTTTAGGAATAAAAAGAGCAAAATCGACACTACATAAAATTAAATCAATGATTAAGGAAATCTTGAGAAACTCTCCCAGAGCACAGACCATAAAGACAAAGAGATGAAAAGACAAGAGAGAAGATTAGAAATGTGAAATAAAAAGGAATGAAATTGCATTCATGGCCAATTGGTATTTTAGAAGAAGGGATTATACCAATTGGGACAATAGCTATAATCTTCCATCTAAATTGGCCATAGATACAAAAGGAGGGGGGAGGGAAATCTTTTTTTATCTAGAGAAAGATGTAAGTTTACAGATTGAAAGATTCCATTCTGCAACAAATACGAAATTGATTTAAAGCATTCCTAAAATATATTTATTAAATTACTAGTTCAAATAAAAGAGCTGGATTCATTTTAGGAAGCAGTCACAAATTAGTATCCCATCTTAGACTTTCAAGATAGAAAATAACATTTAAATGTATCTGAGAAATTGTAGTGTAATCTCTATTTCCCAAAATTACTTGACCATGAATTTACTTCTTTTAAATAGCACCAATTAATATTCTGTAAAAGTTGTGCCTCACATTATAGAGTTTGTTAAACATTAAACATTAAACAATCATATGTCGTAACACTTTGTGAAAAAAGGTATTTTGTAAAAATATCATTACAAAAAATGTAGACAAAATAAATAAATGAATAATAAGATTCCTACCTATTTAAGTCTTCCAGGGCTTCCATAACAAAGAACCACAGATAAGGAGGGGTATGGAGAGACTTACACAAAAGAAATTCATTTTCTCATAGTTATAGAGGCTGGAAGTCCAAGATCAAGGTGTCATCCAGTTGGTTTCTTATGAGGGCTTCTTTTCTTAGCATATAGATGACCATCTCCTTTGCCTTTACATGGTCTTCCCCCTGTGTGTGTCTGTGCCTAATCTTTCCCTATAAGAACACCAATCATATTAAATTTAGGCCTACTGCAATAAACTCATTTTAACTTAACTACTTCTTTAAAGACTAGGTCTGCAAATGCGGGGTGATTGTGAGGTACTAGAAGTTAGCACTTCAATAAATGAGTTTTCAGGGGACACAGTCCCTTCCATGACACTAACAAAATAAAAAAAATTTTCTTCTCATATTTCTTGACAAAATTAAAACCCAGAAGACATGAAACAATTAATTCAGTTTTATGGGGAGTAAAAACAATATATAAGCTAATAATTCCATAATTCGTATATGAAGGCAAATTAAATAAATTTTCAAATATATAATGGCTTAGAATATTTTATCCTGTTGGTCAAGATATAAAACTAAATAATTATTGATATTTATCCTGAAATTATGTGTAAGAATTGTAGCTATGTTAAAAATAGGACTGGAGAAATTAAATAATGTAAGAGAACAAAAGAATAATCTTACCTTGCATTTGAATTTCCAAAGATAGAAAGTAGAAGGGTGATGGGGAATTAAAATTATAAACTTAATATTTCTTTTATTTTTAAAGCATAATGTTTATAACTAGTATGTGTACTAGTTATTTTTCTTTAATGTTAAACATTTATAGAAATAAAAGTGTATTATTTCCAAAGTATAAAAGAAAACAAAGAAAATACAGTTCACTTAAGTCACTAGTTCACAAATTTTTGGTGGAGTTACTTTTTGTACCCTTGAAAATCATTGAGAACTCAAAAGAACTTTTGTTTATGTGGGTTAAATATATATATATGTACATATATATCTATCATATTTATCAACACCTCTGATGTGTATATATACATATATATATATATATATGTCAACAAATATGGTAGATGTTGACAAATAATGATACTAGAAAAATTTACAAATACAATATAAGTCAACACATTCCATTAACCATTGGAATAATGAATGACATCATCGATTGTTTTGTAGCTTCTGGAAAGCTCCACTGTGTGCTCATGAGAAAACGAAAGTCAAATATAGAAAATGTCTTTGTAAACCGGGTGTGGTGGCGCACACTTGTAATCCCAGCATTTGGGAGGCTGAGACCAAAGGATCCGGGTTTACGGCCAGCCTTAGTCTCAGTTACCTAAGTTGCACTCCGCAACTTAGTGAGACCCTATTTCAAAATAAAGAATAAAAAAAAATAGGGCTGGGGGTGTAGCTTGGAGGTAGAATGCCCCTGAGTTCAATCCCCAGTACCGCAAAAAAAAAAAAAAAAAAAAAAAAATGGAAAATGTCTTTGCACTATCATGTAAGGATCTTTGGCTTTATGGACCCCTTGAAAAGGTCTAGAGAGCTTCTATGAGTTCTAAGGTCATTTGCTGAGAACTGATGATTTAAATAAAAAAATTAAAACTAGAAATCAATAAACTCAAACAGAAGTTGACAAAAAAAGATCAAATTTTGTCTTATATAAGATTAGAAATAAAAATTAAGGATGAAAATTGAATAAAAATAATCTGCAGACTGGTCTCTTCTTTTCTCCCTTAAAAGAGACTGGCCCTAATAAGTGCAAGTGTGGCTTCTCTTCCAAAACCCAAAGGACATATTTCAGGTGTCATATTTCTTGACTGCAAGTGACATTCCTCAAAACATACCTTTTCGTTGATGCTTCTTTCATGGTGTCCATGAAAGTATTTTCTGTCAGTTCTTAAATTTCTTTTATCATTTATTTGTTTTGTTAACTGACTTTTTTGTTTGTGTATTGGGTTTTGTTTAGTATTTTTATTGGTGCATTGTAATTAGACATCTTAGTGAGGTTCAAAGTCATACAAATAAATATCCACACAGGTCTTGTGTTTTCCTTCAGGTCTCATGCTGCTCCCTACTCCTCCAAATACATAATAGTGAGGTTGGTAGTGATACCATCAGACCTGGCCATACCATAATTCGAACTGTTTCTTTCATCATGTCTTTGCACTTCTCACTGTGCCATTAGGTAATCTGCTTCCTCTGGCACACACTCCAATGTTTGTCCTCTGATTTGCATTTCTCACCCTCTTCTCTTTTCACACTGTCTTCAGGACATCTCACCAACTCTCCTAGTTTAATAATAAATTTGAAGATAATTTCCCAAATTTTAAACTTATATATTATATATAAGTTTATATCCCAAACATAGCATATTTTCTGAATATAAAGCATGCCTTTTGAAATCAACATGCTCAAAACTTTATTAGGAAACTTTCTCCACACAAAATAGTTTTTTTTCTTATGTAGGTTTTAACATCCCTGATCTGAAAATTCAAATCCAAAATTCTCCAAAATCTGAAACTTTTGAGCACAAATATAATGCCACCAACCTGATAGTTTGATGTATAAAAACTTTGCTTCATACACAAAATTATTAAAAATATTATAGAAAATTACCACCAGACTATGTGAATTAGCGCATATAAAACATAAGTGAGTTTCATTTTTAAACTTGGGTCTCATCTCTAAAATACGTCATTATGTATGTACAAATATTTCAAAATTTGGGGAAAAAAATCTGAAACTCTTCTTGTTCCAATCATTTTAGCTAAGAGATACTTAACCCATACCATTCAATCAGTCATCAATCCTGTGGCCTTTACTTCCGAGTTATTTTATAAATCTATTTTCTGCTTTTACTCTATTACTAGAAGCCTAATTAAAACTTTTGTCCAGTTTTGCCTGAACCATTGCAGTGTCCACTTCTGTGTTCTCCTAGCCGTCGTTCTAGACTTCTTTGACTGCTTCTCATCTATATTTAAAGCATTCCTCCTAAAATCCCAAAACTACCATTTTAACTGAAATCTAAAGTCTTCATCTCCCATGTAGCAGATTAGCATGACATACAAGTCCCATTACTTATCCAATATTGTGTAATATCTGCACAATCTTTACTCTCTAAGATACAACCTGATTCCCATATGTTATGCTTCTGAAGGTGTCTTCCAAAGATTTTCACTTAAATAACAATTATCTTTCAACATTCATTTCATTTATCATCTTTTCTGAAGAAATTTCACTGTTAAGGCCAAATGCTTCCCTGTAAATATCTTGTTATATTTCAATATTGACTATATGGATTCCGCTCTATCACTGAAGGGTAAATTCATTGGTTGCAGAAACAAAATATGACCTAATATTTAGAATGTGAGGATAAATATTTGAGTTTAAGTTAATTCACAACAGGTTTGTAAAAAATCATTAGCTGCCGGGTGTGGTGGCGCACGCTTATAATCCCAGTATTCGAGAGGCTGAGACTGGAGGATCTGGTTTGCGGCCAGCCTCAGCTACCTAGTGAGGCACTCTGCAACTTAGTGAGACTCGGTTTCAAAATAAAGAATAAAAATAGGGCTGGGGGTATAGCGCGGAGGCAGAACGCCCCTGAGTTCAATCCCCGGTACCGCAAAAAAAAAAGAGAAAATCATTAGCTATCCGTGAAATATACCAGAGAACCTAGAAATACAGCCCTGAATATGTAGAATTAAATATGTAATAAAGATGGCTTCAGATACAGGTAGTCAATATAGAAGACTGAAAAAATTGGTTTACCATAAAAAAAGCAAAGTTAGAAAAACAATAACAAAGTAACACCAATGTAAATGAAATGGTAAAGATAATATATGAAATGATAATGCAACCATATGAAAACATCAATTTGAGAATAGGCATTACACAATACAAAACATTTAAAAAATAATAGCAAGAAATAATAATAACTAGGTAGTTTTAAAATTTTTTAAGTAGTTAGGTGTGGTGACACACTATTGTAATCCCACTACTTGGGAGGCTGAGGCCAGAAGATGCGGGTTCGTGGCCAGCCTCAGCTACTTAGTGAGGCTCTCTGCAACTTAGTGAGACCCTGTTTCAAAATAAAGAACAAAAAAATAGGACTGGGGCTGTACCTTAGAGGTAGAATGCCCCTGAGTTCAATCCCCAATACTAAAAAAAAAAAAAAAAAAAAATTCTTTAAGTAAATACTTATTAGAGAACACACACTGAAGTTGAAAAATATGAGAAATATAGAAAAACTCACAAGACAAAAAATTAACATGGAAATAAAATCTAGAAATAACCTGATCAAATAGTTCACAAAAGATAAAATAAAAATATCCAATAAGTATGTTTAAAAATGTTCAATTAAGCCAGGCATGATGGCCCATGCTTGTAATCCCAGTATTTGGGAGTCTGAGACAGGAGGATCACAGGTTTGCAGTCAGCTTCAGCTACTTATTGAGGCCCTCCACAATTTAGTGAGACTGTGTTTCAAAGTAAAGAATAAAAAAAAAATAGGGTTTGGGATGTAGCTCAGAGGTAGAATGCCCCTGGGTTTAATCCCCAGTTCAACAACAACAACAACAAGAAGTTCAATTAACATTTTAAAAATCAGATGACATTTTTATCCATTGCTTCAGTGAATGGAAATCATAATGTCTAATATTTTTGGTGGTCTAATGAAGCTGATATTCTCATAAAGTGCTAATGACATAAATGCCCCTGATTTTTTGTTGTTGTTGTTGTTTTTTCCTCCTTAATATTTGGTGATATGACTATATTGCTTTATAATAGAAGAAAATAATATAGATTTATGTATTTTGTGCAAAATTTTGGCAACGAGTGCCAAAATCAATAAATATTTTCATCTCATTTGAACTGGTCCATTCTTAGACCTCTGTACAGAATAAATATAGCCAACGCTACATATGTAGAGAGGTGAATGTCATTATTTATAACAAAAGATAAACAAGCACATGTAAATGTCCAGAAGTAGAGAAACTATTATTCAACATATGGTATATTTACTGCAAATACAACCTTTAAATGTTTAAATTTTATGTGTGCTTTTAGCAAGAAGGAAAATATTTATTTTGGAATTTTAAGATAAAAAGTAATTTAAATTACATGCAAACTATGATTAAAATTGTGTTCTTAAACTTTGATTTGCAAAAGAACCAAACAATTGTTTGGTTTAAAATGAGCCACAACATGATAAGTCTGATTTTACAAGAGATTTTTTGTTGTTGTTGTTGTTTTTTCCTCCTTAATATTTGGTGATATGACTATATTGCTTTATAATAGAAGAAAATAATATAGATTTATGTTTTTAAAAATCTATGAAACTTTGAATGTTAGACAGTTCCTGGTCTTACAGTAATGTCAATATTTTCATCCTTGATGCAATATAGAATCCTAAATCAAAATAAATTTTTGTTGTGTTTAGATTTTTTATTTGAATCATGATATTTGTGCATTTATATTCAAAGGTTCCAACACATAAGTTAAGGCTCACACTCCTTAGAAAATCATTTTCTTCAAAAATTACTTATACCCTACATTTACATACACTATCTCTGCTCTATCTAGGAATATAGGCATCTAATTTCCATAGTGGTTAAGAGCTCAGTATCTAAAAAAAAAAAAAAAGTGGATAGGAAGATTGTGGAAGAAAAAGATTTACACTTTAAAAAAAAAAAAAAAGAGCTCAGTATCTGAAAATAGACTGCCTGGGTTTGTCATCTGATCCCTGATACAACCAGTGTGACCTTGGGCAAATCACTAAACCCCATCCTATCTTAGTTTCTTCACTTGTTAAATAGGGGAAGCAATAGCACCTGCCTCATATGGTTGGTAGGAACAGAGTGACTAGAGTATGTAGAACATTTATAATAGTGCTGGGCCCATATTAAAAATAAATAAATGTCAGACAATAATCATTATTTTCATAATATTATGTTTAAATATACTAAGCATATATATTTACTATATATTATATGTACATTATTACTAGTTTTTTACATGCATTATTTACTTAAGATTCCATTTCAAGCCTTTGAAATACAAAAGGCATTTACATGTTGTATATGAAAATTTAAGTCTCACTCAGATTGAGTCATTTGCCCAGCATTTGAAAATCAGATATTTACATTGTTGGCAGCAATTTAAATTTGTATAGCTATAATAGAAAACAGTGTGGAAACTCCTCAAAAAATTAGGAGTAGAACTTTTATAAGACTCCACAATCCCACTTCTGGATATATAGCCATAGGGAAAAGAAAGTGAGAACCATGAAGTGTTATCTGTTCTCCTGTGTTAGTCAGCTTTTTGCCTCTGTGACAAAATTCCTGAAAAAAACAACTTAAGAGATTTATTTTGGCACATGGTTTCAGAGGTCTAGTCCATGGTTGGCTTGCTCCATTGCTTTGGGCCTGAGGCAAGGCAGAATATCATAGCAGCAGGAACATGTGGTGGAGGAGGCCACTAATGTCATAGCAGTTGGAAGGCAGAGAGAGAGAGAGAGAGAGAGAGAGAGAGAGAGAGAGAGAAGGAGAGAAAGGACCTAGGGACTAGATGTAGGCCACAAGCTCAGACTCCTCCAAGGACCTACTCCCTTCCACTACGTCCCACCTCCTTTAGCTTCTGTCACCTCCCCATAGTCCATTCACATTGTGAATCCACTGAACATACTGCACTGGGGTTCAAGTCTTTAACACATGAGACTTTGGGGGACATTCTAGATCTAGGCCATAATGACTCCATCTTCATCACAGCTTTACTCACAGTAGCCGAGATATGGAAACAGCCTAAGTGTCTGTTGACAGATAAACGGACTTTTAAAAAGTGCAGTGTGTGTGTGTGTGTGTGTGTGTGTGTGTGTGTGTGTGTAAAATGGAATATTATTCAACCTTAAAAAAGAGGGAAATTCTGTCATTTGGAACAATATGAATACATTTCTAGGATATATGATCTGTGAAATAAACCAGGGACAGAAAGACAAATGCTGTTTGATCTCATTTTATATGTGTAATTGAAAGATGTCAAACTCAGATCAAAGAGTAGAGCGTGTTACCAAAGATTGAAGGTGGGGAAATGGATGCTGTTGGTCCAAGGGTACAGGGTTTCAGTTTTGCAAACTGAATAAATTGTGGAGATTAATACATGGCTGGGTGACTGTAATTAATAATATTTTACACTTGCTGAGTGGGGTGGTTCATGCTTGTATTCCCAGTACTTGGGAGGCTGAGACAGGAGGATCGCAGGTTCACTGCCAGTATCAGCAACTTAGTGAGACCCTCTGCAACTTAGTGAGAACCAGTTTAAAAACAAAACAAAAGAATAAATTTGGCTGGGGGTATAGTATTATAGTTAGACATAAAATGTCTCCTAAAAGCTCACTTACTCATGTTTGGAGTTGATGTAATTGAGTTATGACGGGTGTAATCCCAGCAGCTGGCCTGCTGGATGTGGCTGGAGGTGGGTAACTTTGTGATTTGTCTAATAAAATTGCTAGGAGAAATTAACTCAGAACTGACTGTCCAGGGGCTTCTAGATCTTCATAGAGCACCATATAGTTGCTTGCAGTGTTATCATCCTAAGCACCATCATAACAATTAGGATTTACTGAAAAAGAAAAAAAAAATTATCCAAAGTACTATTCTGATATCTGATTGCTGAGCTGCCCAGTGCCCCAGACATATATTTACTTATGGATCAGACTGACTTAGCAGAGTGTAATTGGTTATCCACACGTCTGGTTCTGTTGTGAGGCACCAGTACTCCCCATTCTCAAAATACAGATCGAATTGCCTGTTGAGCTCTTCAAAGATCATTGGTGATTAGAAAAACCCTTCCTCGACTGACATGTGGAGAAATGACAGTGCAGCAAAGCACCCGCTCTTGATTAGAGAGGCATGGTCCTCCCTCCTCCTTCTCATTTTCATACTCTCACACCCTCCTCCCAAGTACTGCAGCTTCAAAACAGTCACTCAGGGACTGGCTTCTAGATTTTTCTGTATTGAGTTTGACAGTTGAAGCTTAATGATAAGTAACCTGCCTGCAGCAGAAATAACTTTATCTTGTACAATATGGTAAGCCTTTGCCCTGGTGGTAGAAGGAGCGAGAGAAACAGTATTGATTAAAGAACTTTATGCAAATATATTGTAGCATGGGCAGCAAAGTAACCATAATGCTGCAGCATCTAAAATTCACTCAGCATTATTATTATTATTATTTTTGTATCCATGACAAATGCTATTCAACAAATTAAAAAGGGGAGGAGAGAATGTTAAGAAAAAAACAAATGAGCAAATAAACAAAAAAAGAACCTGAATGCATACATGTCAATTTCCCATCCTCTAAGAACTGACCCTGAGACAGGAGTGTAGCTACAATTAGTTTATTTAGGAGCTGATCTCAGAAATCATGATGAAAGAATGAAAAGTGAGAAAAGAAGTGAAGAGTCTCATAAAGAGCATGTGTTCATGGGTAGGTTGTCCCTTTGTGGAACTAGATTTCAGTCTTCCTAGGAATCCTCAGAGAGACAATGTAAGCTCACTCCAAGGTAGAAGGTATCAGGGTTACCCGGAGATCTTCTCTCCCTCTTTGGTTTAGGGCAGCTTTTATGGGCTTTTCAAATAAAACACTTTCGGCCTGCCCTGCACTCCTGGTGACCATGAGTTCAAGCAGAGAAATACAGTGGTGCTTAAGACACAAAGTGAATGGTTTATGTAATAACTGCATCCAAGGTGCAATGACCCCTTGAATGAGCTGAGGAAATATGCTGCATACTGACAGTGTCTGCCATTACGACTATTTGAAGCATAGATGATGTGTGTCAGCAAGAAATAAAAAGATAAGAGCTAAGGAATCAAAAAATAGAGAACTAAATGTGCAAAAGAAATGAGGGCAGATGCTGAATCAGCTACACAGACCTACCCTGCTCTCTCTTCCTCTTCTTTGGAAGATCCCTGACCTCACACCAAATCCATTTGGGCCACTAACTCTACCAGTTTCTCTGTTCCTTAGACAGAAGCCTCCCCTTCTCTTATCAAAGTTAAGCCTACATGCTCTGTTGTGAGTTTCTAAAGAAATAGTTTGTACCTTAAGAAATAGCATATTACTCAGGCATGGTGGCACATACCTGTAATCCCAGTACTTGGGAGGCTGAGAGAGGAAGATTGCAAGTTTAAGGCCAGCCTCAACAACTTAGAGAGATCCTGAAAAGTATGATATGGAAATCAATTTGAAGTCCAGTTTTAAATATACTTTAAATATATCTATTTATTATTTAACTTAGTTTCCCAAATGTATTTTATCAAACAACCATTTAAACAATACTTAACCTATTTTCATTACCTTTAAAACTGTAATCATTGACATGCAAATAAGTACTTGTAATATATAAAATAATAATAGTAATAATAATAGTAATAATAATAATATATTAAATTCCTCTGAGTACCCCACATAATTCATGAATGAAACTTGCTGGTAGCTTGACCTGAAGCTACATGCTCTTCTCAATACACCTCTTTTTCTCACCCCAGAAATAACTCATCCCATGCTGAATTTTGTATTTATCATTACTTCTGCTATTTTAAAATTTTTATTATATATGATAGGTGAATTATATATTGCCTAGTTTGGGGATTATAAAAATACGATATGCAGTATTCTGGGACTTGTGACTTTTTTAGTTTTATTTTTCAATATTTCATTTCTAAGATCCGTACATATGGTGGTATGTAACATATGGCTGCAGAGCCTTTCTTTTCACTGCTGCATCAGATTCCATTATAAATGTATTTAAATTTATTTTTTCACTTCCCTGTTGATATCCCTTTGAGTTGTTTCTTGTCTTTTGCTATTATAAGCGATGCTCCATAAATATTTCCTACCTACTTCCTGGTACATACATGAAAGAGTATGCCTAAGTATGCAAATGATGATTTGAGTACAAAGATAGAGTGAGATAGGAAGTTGTTCAACTTTACAAGATAAGGACCTTATTTTGAGAGGTTGGTGGGATAAGCCATTTATCCAGCATGCTGAGTTCCACCAGAACTCGGGAGACACATTTGTCATTATTTATAAACAATTTCCAAGAAAGAAGAACCCATCTTCCTAAAGCAAAGTCCATGTTCAAGATCACCAAACATCTGATGATACATGGTTTTAGATTCATGTGTGTAAATGGATAACCAGTTTGCTTGATATATGAAGAGGGCATTCATTCTCTCTAGAATTAGAGCCTTTCCTTTGAATGGGGGTTGGGGGAGGGGGGGGGAGGAGCTGGCTGCCATGTCAGTGTTATTAGACAGATCGGGCCAATGACGGTGCTTTACTTGGACAGGTTGAGGGTACAGAATTCTTCCAAAGCTAATATTAGGGAAGGATTACTATATTTCTTATGAAGGTGGAAGATTTTGCTTCTTGGTCAGATATGCTTCTTCTTCCCTCACAGTTCACCAAGATAATTAAAAATATAAGTCAAACTGTGTCCATTTTTTTCTGCCTTTGTACTCAAGAAACCCATCTCAGTTCATATTTTTGTTTTCCTCAGCAATAACCTACCAGGAGGGAAAGGGAACAAGAGATGGCGCCAGTCCTATACCCTGATGGCTGCCTCGTCACCACTAATGTTATTATTTTCCTGAAACAATTAGGTGATTTTAAGTGAGGTGTAATTCCTGTGCCATGAAACTTTGCCAATTCTAGGTGTAGCTTTTCTCCTGTACTTGAGGGAACCCTGCACCTACTCCTGAAGTTCTGACCTCTGTCTTTCTTGCCTCTATTTCCACCCTTCACATTCCATCTTCCAAGTTTTCCACAAACTTTTCAGCCCATAGTTGCCTCCTTTTTAAAGTTTCTACATAGAGCAGAGTTTCTTTCTTTAGAAATTCCCCCCTTTATTTTGTTATTTTAATGGGACCATAGAAGATGACATAGAGTCCCGGGCTTTAGTCTACATTCTTCTTATTTATTATTTTTGTGAATTAAGGTAGTTTATTACATTTAGGATATGAATACTGTACAACTAAGGGACACAGAACACATATCCTCTGAAAATACAATTGGTTTATGGAGAAGAAGCACTGAACAGATTGCAAGAAATTGCGTGCTACCCTATTTTGGAGGGAAAATTAGAAGTCTCTGAAAAGATGAAAATTTCAGAAGAATTTGTTAAAAGGAACATATGTTGTTATTTCACAAGAACCCTATACAGCACCAAGCATGGTTCTTTGATTCTAGAAAGCATCCAATAAAACTTATTTGACTGATTTAGACCTGATTATACTTAAAATTCAGCCAGAGTTGTTCCATTTGTGCTATTTAAGACTATATGTATATAAGCCTATATATGTATTTAAGCCTATATATGAGTATATATGTATATATATTTCAATGCAAACATGGATTTAGATTCTATTACAATATATATTTATGGCTTCACTATTCCAATGCTTTCTATATTTCTCATATAATACATTCTGTGACAGTCTTACATTAAACCATCTACCAGAAGGATTGACATTAGTTATGGGATAGAGTAGTTGCAGCTCTTTAGACATATAACTACTGTGCCATTTTGATGTAATTCTGTATAAATTTCAAACATTTCTATTTAACATAATCAAGTGGTATGAAATCTTCTTTTTAAATGGCAAGTATACAGTACTAGCTCAATTGGCACTTAGCAATAGTTCTTTTACAATATGCACAATAGCTTCCAGCAGGGAGTTCTTTAAGGACCATCCTTTGAGAGCACAAACTCACACATGTACAATCAGTAGACATCAAGGTTCTATCTCCAGCTCCCCTTGAGATGTTATTTAGCTAATGTACAAATGTTACAGCTAAGCGGTTAAGCCTAAAAAATAGAACACACAGCTAGTTGGATGCAGGTACACTCATTTTTCATTTTCTTAGCTAATATCTTCATATCCTCATTCTACATAAAATAATATCCAGAATGAATTGGGATTAATTTTTAGTGTGTAGGCATTTTTCATCTTTTAAAAATGCTAGCAAGGAGCATTTGTGAGTATAATTTTTCATAGCAGCAGAGCACCATGGAGTGGCTTTGCCCTGAAAGACGTTGCTTGATTATATAATACTTAGTTTCTCTGTCAGATTATAATTATGTCATAGGCTGCTGACACTTCCCATTGTAACAAAGGACATATGATCCAGTATTATTCAACTCTATAGCACGCTCCTGGGAGACAGGAACTGAGTCTTATTCATCACTGTATCTCAGTGCACTTGGTGCCTGCCACATGGTTGATATGTAATTATTATTTGAATGTGCAAATTAATAAATGAGCAAAAAAAAAAAATCCTTAAATAAGTCAACAAAATCTGATAAGCGGGAGTTCTTTGCACAATGTATATCCAATGAGACCCACCATTTTCCATCCTGTTTCGTCCAGCCTTCTCTTTATTGTGCTCGGTCTCTCAGATTGGTGATAAACTACTTTGCACTTCCATCTCCCAGAATCTACTTACTGACACCACTGAGACTGTATGGAAGAAACATGAAACCTTTGAAGCTCCAAATCTAGCTTCCTTCCTTGTATTATTTACTCGTTAATTGAAAAGCCGTAAAGTCTGCAAGTTGATATATGAGGCCAATGCTTTCCAACTATCATACTTTCATGGTTTGGGGGAAGATAGTGGAAGCCAGGAGGAAGAGTATCAAGTTACTACATGGAAACACCAATACATGCTTCTTTGTTTTATTCTATTTTTCTATTTCCCTTATTAAACTTATTGCAAAAAATTCCATTGACTTAAAGGCCTCTGAACAAAATTAGTGCCTCTTTCCCTTTTCACCCTATTCTGATCACAGCTTTTAAAGTCATGTCATAGTACTATAAGTTTAGAAAATGCTTAATCAATATCTTTTTCACTTGAGAGACCCAAAAACTGAGGCTAAAGGTTATGCCTAGTTTAGAACACAGTGGTAGCAGATCACTGGCTCACAGGTGACTATTTTCACTTCCTTCCGAAACTGCTACAGAAAATACAGTATCCAATTCAACTCTGATTTTTTTTGGCAGTACTAGGGATTGAACTCAGGGGCATTCTACCTACGAGCTATACCCCTACCCCTATTTTTAATTCTTTATTTTGAAACAGGGTCTTTCTAAGTTGTGGAGGGCCTCACTAGGTAGCTGAGGCTGGCCCCGAACTCGGATCCTCCGATCTCAGGCTCCCAAATGCTGGGATTACAAGCATGTACCACCACACTCGGCTTCAACTCTGATATTTTTTAAACTTAAAAGTTTATAGTTAGATGGACTCTTAATATGGTGCCGAAGATTTTTGTAATAGGAAAAAAGATCCAAAAAAATTTAGGAGGCCTTGTAATTGATTGTACTTATGTCTAAATCCAGATAAACAGGATCACTTTTCTTTCTTCTTGCTACATTTACTCAAAAGTGAGAACATGTAGATAAAAATAGGTACTTGGAAAAAGTGTCTTTTTATTACCTCTGCTCTTCCAAAGCCAGCCTCTTGCCCATGTTAGTATGAATGTTAATTTGAATCATCTTATCAATAAAGAGGAATAAAAGAAGATCACAGTTAGCATAATTGCCCACAAAAGACACAAGTAAAAACCATATAGTTATACAGGAGAAGGTACTTACTTAAGATTTTGTGTCCCCCATATGTGGCTTCCTTTTCAGCCTCTCCATTAACAGCCTTTGAGTGCACTTGTTGGCTGATGCAATACAAGATGGGCATTATATCCCTCTGTCTGCTGAGTTATTTAATAGCAATCTGAAAACTCTCAAATAAGACTAATACTGTGTAAGCTTAATGGAAACTGGCAATATGCCACCAAAGGCTTTTGCAAAGTCTAGTTCAAGGCAATTCTAAAGACTCTAAACTTCACAACAGGATGGATTTTGGAGAATGCTGCCATCATCTGAGCTCATTTACCACCACATTTTGCAAATGATAGCTGACTTCAAAATTAGCATGCAAAACTACGAAATAGGCAGGCAATGGAAATATTGTTCAGATTTATGTAGAAAAGGATAGGAGGGGTTCATGTCTTGAAACTATTGCTCTCCATTTTAAAATTTTCAGTTATACACAAAAGTATGTTCAGAAATTATTCCCAGAAATAAGGAGTTCCCCTCAGATTAAAACTTCTAACATTTTATTTTTAATTATACAAGTCTCTGAGCAATGAGAAATATTAACTAGCTACACTTGCTTCCTTCACTCTAAAACTCTGACTTTTGAAATAACTAGAGCTGTTTGGAACTAATTGTTTAAACTCTGGTCAAAGCTAAATTATTGGCTACTTCACAATTTGAAAAGCCGTAACTAATTTAAACCATTAAAATCATCTGTGGAGACAAATTGCAAGCCAAGTTTTGGATGGAAACGATCCAAAGTCCCTGAGATATTAAATTTAAAAGCTCACTCTCTTACCTTTAAAACTCTAAATTACAGCATCATGACCCTGATGCAATATATTTTTAAGAGTGTTGTGGTATGGTACTATACGTAATTATTTCACTCCTAGGCAAAAAGGTCCATCATTCAAAGGAAATAAAGCTTTTAAGAAAGTTATAAAGTCCGTTTCTTTAGGAACATGTGCCATTTACATCACCAAGTTCTACTGTACAGTTATGTCCTATCAAGTTTTGGGATGCCTGCCTAATACAATATTAGTTTTCCAAAATCGTTTCTAGTTTTCTTTGAGATATGAACCTCAGAGCAATTCATTTTTCAATGACAAATAAATAAACAACCCCAAAAGGACAAATAATCAAAAGGAAAATGATCTTTTCTAATGATTTTCAGTCTTATCGAGTATTTGATAATCTGAGTTTAAATATCATTGTTCTAAAGTTTCTGCCCTAACGGCTTATATAATTGTTTCTGTTGCCAATTTAAACTTACTTTAAAAAATAAGTAATGTAAGCCTGAAAAGTTAAATATTATTTGGGTTTGCTTTTGAGTTGGAAATAAAGTTTGAGTTGGCTCAGTGATAAGTTAAAGAACTTTTTTCTGCTCCTACTGAATCACATTTAGAAGATCTACTTAAGTTCTTGCATCTTTCCATAAAGTGCTGAAAAACAAATAAGCAAAAAGTGGTATAAGTATCAAATAAATGCATTTTCAAATATGGATTTTTTAAAAAAATATCTTTTTGTTTATAATCACCATTATCTTCCAGAAGAGATATTATTGTTTGCGTTTCAACCTGGAATTCTATAAATTATTGAAAGACCATTCTACACCCTAACATATTAGGATTTATTTAATTTATCCTTACGCCTATGCCCCTACAGGAAGATCACTTCCTCTGTTTATACTGCATTATGACTTGTTGGAGCAAATAATATAGTGTTCAATATCTACTGTCCAATACATATATGGTTATAGAGAGCAAATGATTGGGATGATATGTATTCATAATTTCTTTAGGATTCTGAAAGATAATCATATTATCTTTCCATATGAAATGAAATAATCTGCCAATGTTTAAGGTGCACTCCTTCTTATGGTTGCCTAAAAAAAATCTTTCTTTTATGGATAATAGAGCAATTATTAAACATTTCTTCTTTTAAAAATATATTCTAATTCAGGAAGGGAATCACTTAGCAATGAATCAGTAAAAGAATCATCTCTGAGAAAAATTGGTCCCATTAAGAAGTCTCTAATAATATAAAAGTAGAAATAGCTCAAGTCAGCAAAGTTGACTAGAAATAGCTATATATGTAAAAACAATTTCTTTGGACTGAAAAAACCCCAAACCTAAATTCTTTGGAAGAGATTCCCCTATTAGTGAAAAACAGCCCAAAGTCAGGTTTCCATGGGCATATGGCTCACTTTCATTAGTGGTTAGACTGACTCTCAGAAGGTACACTTTTCCTGGTGTGATTTTGGCTTAGGCATGAACAAAAGCTATTTGGCTTTATATATTTTAACTTGACAGAAGCTGATATTTAAAAAATACTTTAAAGATTTAAAGATCCTAAAAAGAGTTTTAATAAAAGAATATTGAAAAAAGAAACATACAAAAATATACTAGTGCTTAAGTTTAATATAACCAAATGTATTTTTAGTATCACAGATATTCATATCAGAGTTCACAGTCTAGCTAAGTAATATCCATGTTAGGAAATATAAGTGACAAGATGTGATACTTGCAATAGTAAATGTGCAAGAGATAGTCTTGAGTCATTCATTGGGGAAGGCTTTAAGGAAAGATAAAGGCCAAGGCGTTACTTGCGATGACACACTGGAGCTAGAATACACCAGTTATCAAGAGCTGGTTATGAACATCTCTTCTCAACTCACTGTTCAGAAAGTACATTAGTAGCCGGGTGTGGTGGCGCACGCTTGTAATCCCAACATTTGGGAGGCTGAGACCGGAGGATCCAGGTTCACGGCCAGCCTCAGCTACCTAGTGAGGCACTCCACAACTTAGTGAGACCCTGTTTCAAAATAAAGAATAAAAAATAGGGCTGGGGGTATATCTTGTAGGTAGAATGACCCTGAGTTCAATCCCTAGTACTGCAAAAAAAAGAAAGTACATTAGTATCTTGAAATTGATGCTACCTATCAGGGATTTTTATTTCTTTGTTTCTGAACAACGAATAAACATTAAGTTCCATGCTTTTAGTTACTAGTAAGAAAAACAAGGAAAAGGTGGAAGAAGGGATGGCAGGTGAAAGGTGGTGATCCAGGAAATAGTATAATTCAGTGAGGAGAAACAATATACACAGCAAAAGAAATTTATAGCAACTTCACTGTGACAGAGACTTGTATAAATGTCAAAGCCATCAGTGCTTCTAACGGTGAGGTCCTTCAACCATGCACATCAGAATTACCTGAAAAATTAAGGTTCCTGATCCCTGTTCCAAATCTACTGAATAAGAATCCCTGGAAGTAAACAGGAATATCTATTTAAAACATATATCTCAAGTATATGAATGCTCACTCAAGTTTGAGAAATGCATTGAATGCTTTTAGGTAGGGTTGTCACTACAATTTGGATTCATAAAGTCCCTGAAAGGCTCATGTGTTAACGGCTTAGTCCCCTAGCATATGGCACTATTGGGAGGTGGTGGAACCAAGAGTTAGGACCTAGCAGGAGAAAGGTAGGTCATCAGAGGCATGCTGTAGGAGGAGATATTAGAACCAGACTTTTCCTCTCTCTCTGCCTTTGGATCCCAAGAGGTAAATAGACTTCCGGTGCCGTGTGTCCCCACAGCCATAATGTACTGTGTTGCCACAAGACCAAGCAACAAGTCCAAGCAATTGTAAACTGAGACCTCTGGAACCACGAGCCAAAACAATCCTTTCTGCTTTTGAGTGGTTTATCTTAGGTATTTTGTCATAGCAACAGAAAGTTCATAAACACAACTATGGAGATATTACTTTTTTATCAAGATATAGTATTTGTACATATTTATGGGGTGCATTATGATAATTCAATATAAGTATATTGTGTGTAATAATCAAATCAGGGGAATGAACACTTTTAAATCCTATCATGGTGAGCTTATCCCTAGCCTATTTCAGGAGGGGTGTCTGGATGGAAAAGAGACGACCTTTGGGAAAACCCTTTATGTCAGGGTTTCTCCACCTTAGCGCTATTGACTTTTGGAGCTGGATAGCTCTTCATTGTAGGGAACTATTCTGTACATTGAAGAATGCTCCTGGGCAACCCTGATCTCTGTGCACGAGATGCCAGTAACACATCCCCCAATTATGTTGATCAAAACTCTTTTCAGAGGTTGGCAAATGTCCCTTTAAAGTAGAAGGCATCTATGTTTGAGCATCATTGTTCTCTATCTTTGACTGTTTCTTCACCTAACTGAGATGGCTGATGATAGGAGTGACCTCATTCTACAGTGGAGATTCAATTCTCAACCCGCAAAGTTGAGTTTACCATGGTAGGACTGGCAGAGATAGTCACATTAATATTCTACAGTGATAAAATAATTGACCAAATAGGCATTATAGTTTCTTAGTAATGGGGTTGCATTTTCAGGTAAATAATATTGAATGAGCCAATGTAGTGTATGTCTGTTACTTGAAGGCCTACCTTTATCATCTTTCTACCTACTCCTAAACCATCTTCCCACCCTCTCATGAAGTATCTAAAACTCTTTCCGTTAAAGATATTTTAAGGTTACATGACTTACTAAAATGCAATAACTGGATTTCCTTTGCAAATAATGTATTTTAGTCCATTAATGGGAATATTCTCATCTAAGCAGGCAGC
>PVLC010029123.1:0-20137 GCA_004027655.1 Graphiurus murinus
ATAAAGAAGGGTTGAGTTAACTGTGGAACAGAAACAAGGACAAATGCTCACGGCTAGGATGAAGCAGACAGGAAACACTTCCAAGACAGAACACATGATCAAAGAGCCTAAAGCACAAATTCTTTGTTGTTGCTGCTATTGTATGCAAAGTATCGCTCTTAAATTATAATTATTAATGCATATTATACAAATTAATGGGTTTCATTATATTTCCATCTATACATGTATGTATCATATTTTGATCATATCAATCTTCCCTTCTCCCCTCTCTCTCCCCTCCCCCCTGCCCCCTTCCTCTTCCTAAGGAGTCCAAGAAGATGAGTTTTTAGGGTAGTTCCCATGTACTAAACTGTGCCTCTCTGCAGACTGTTGCTTTCTACAGTGTGGGTCTACAATTTCCACATGTTGCTTCCTTAGGGTTGTAAAACTTTAGCAGCCTTGGGAAAATGTCATGTGAACCAGTTGGATTTTGTCTTAAAATAGTATTATTCTCTATTTACCAATTATATAGGAGACTAGAGATCACATGCTGTAGTGGATGAGACAATTGGCATTTCATTAAATTTGGACATAATTTTTCATAGCAAATGGTACTACATAAGGCATAGGGTAACAACTTTAACATCATTGGTAGCCACAAGGAAGAGTTACACAGGATTGTATCTTTTAAGGCAAGAAGTTTAAAGCACAAAAAAAGAAAGTTATGAGTCTTTAGGAACAGATAACATTTGATAATTTTATTTATTTTTTTCATTTTTTATTGGTGCATTGTAATCATACATCTTTGTTAGGTATGAGTTGGTAGAGGCATATATGCACACATCTCTCATTTAACCCTTCCCCAATTCCCACCCCATTCCCTCCCCACTCCCTCCTCATGTTCAGTTTAGTGACTGACCTTGATATGTTAGTGAAAGTACATGTGCATTAGGGTGTTTCCTTCCATATAGTAACTGAAGTAAGGAATATTTAAAATGTCATATTTCATAGGATTTTCAAAGTTGAGCACCTTGCAAATGTGTAGGAACTTCCAAAGTCTAATAGGATCTTACAAAGCAGATCTCCTAGCTCCTAGATTTCTTAAACAACCTGTGTGAGTCAATTTTGCATCCTTATTTGGCTTAATCATTTTTTATCTGTAAGAGAACTCAATGTTTGTATAGCATTATTTTAGCTTCCAAGCAGGTCTTCACATATGATAGCTTAAGTTGAATATACATGATTTATGAAAATCTTTTGTTTGTTTGTTTTATAGTACTGACAATAGAATCCAAGGCCTTCTGCACACTAGGCAAGTGTTCTACCATTGAGCAACACTACTAGCCCAAGAGATTGTTTTTAATGGGGTCACTGAGATAATAATTAAAAAGGTGTGCAAAAATTCTAGAACTCATCTTCAGAAAAATTACAAACTCAGGAAATGACACAGTGTGTAAGGTGGTTTTTATATTTTTTCAAGATTTACATTTTTCTATGTCACAAGCTGAAAAACTCAAAAATAAAATAAAATGGCTCAAAAAGCCATTTTACATTTCCATATTTTCCAATAACTTTGAATACTATACTCAGATTTTACAGCTGAACTGTAAGCTTCTCAAAAAAGTGGATTTGAGTAGTGAGGCTTTCTGAAGAGTGACATGGGCTTCTGTAACCCACTGAAAAGCACAATTGAGACCAGCTCTAGCAGGGGCCTATGGCAGGTTCACCACCATGTTCTCTCATCTCCTGGGCAGCATGCTCACAGTTAGAACATGGCTGATTACTGGAAGATACATTTACAGGAAACGCTGTTCCAGTACATCAGAAGTCAGGGAGAAAAAGACATACTTATACCTCCTGATGATCTACGACTTTCCCTAGAAACCAAAGACACAAAGCCACTCTAGCTCATTTCAGTAGAAATGAAACCAATGGCCACCTTCAAGATAAACAGCGTTAATACAAGGGGTCAGATGACAATAGCCTATCTCCTACGTTCATCTGAAAGATGGCCTTGAAGGAACACATGTTAAAAGGCTGGCTGCTACATCAAACTGGGTTAGAAGTAAGTTGAAAAGATGGCTCTGGATGAGTATTCCCAGAAGAACGACTTCTCTGGTGCACCAGAAAGAGCTGAGGAAATGATACTTTTACTGAACTTGGTGGGCAGCAGTGAAGAATGTATTTACCTCCAGTCCAGTCTATCTCTACCTCTAGTCATAACTCAAAGATTGAATGTGGTCCCTTTACCTGTGCCTCCTAGGAAAAAAGTTAATAATTTATTAAATAGAATCAAGTTACTATATAGTCCTTTCAGCCCTCAAGCCCATATCTGCCATGGATGAACACAGTGGCTGTGGATCAATCTCCCATCATCCATGTTCTTCACTGGGAAATCCTTCATGAAACTCTCAGCTCTGTGATTCTAGTCTGAAAAAACCCTGTAATTGTGGTCTAAGAGAAGTTCTTTTAAAAAATTCTATAAACATTTCCTTCTCATACATACTGCTTTTACTTTGACCTATCAGTGAATATATTTTATACTCACTGGTTTAGAGAAAAACTACCAAAACCATGTGCTACCTAGTTATAGCTCTCTTTTGGCATCTAGGGACTCCCCTAGTGAAGAGAAGATCAAGGTAAGTACAGAGCTAAGAGAGCGAAATATAAAAAAATTCCCAAGATAACTCTATCGTTTGAATATGACCATCTGTATATTCTGCCTATGTTAGTCACTTTTCCTCATGGTGACAAAATACCTGAAATAAACAACTTACGAGGAGGAAGGGTTTATTTTAGCTCACCATTTCAGCCCATGGTCAGCTGGCTTCATTGCTTTGAGCCTGAAGTGAGGCAGAATACCACTGTGGTGGGAACATGTAGCAGACAAGGCCGCTCACCTCATAGCAGTCAAGAAGGAAAGGAGAGAGAAAGAGAGGGAGGGGGGAGGGAGGGAGAGATGGAGAGAGGGAGAGATGGAGAGAAACCAGAGACAAGATATATATATATATATATATATATATATATATATATATATATATATATATATACATATATATGTATATATATATACCTTTTCAGGGCACACTACCAGTGACTCACCTCTTCCAACTAAGCCCCACCTCCTAAAGTTTGTACCACCTCCCAGTGACTCCAGAAGCCGGGAGTCAAGCCTCTAAAATATGAAACTCCAGGGGACATTCCAAATTCAAACTGTAACAGTACAGATGAGAACACTGAGATCAACTCTAAAGCTTGTTCTTTGACCCGATGGTACAAACAAGTCAAATATTCCGATAGTCTTTTCTTAAAATATTTAGAGTATTCTATTAATGGATAATGATGGGAATACAAAGTACAAATAAAAACTAAGTGGTCTGCTTTCCTGTAGACTAGAGAAGAGTTTTGCTAGCTCCAGTCTGCCAGTATGCTGACTACCATATTACATCCAGCTTATTTTGGTGGTGTTTAGAAAGGAAGCCCTGCTAATGTGCTGGGACTCTTGATTCTCTCAAGCTACATTTTGCTCCCCATCCCTCAGGCTGGGGTTTGGCAGTACTTAAGCACACTTTGCCAAATACATGTTTCTGTAATTTTGAAGTCTGTGTGTATTTTCAGTAGAATTTTTCTTATGGTCTTGATTATTGTACAATTAAATCATGAAACAGTAATTCTTATCAAATATCCATATTTCCTTGTGCCTTTTTGCATTTCCATGAGTGTTTTCTCTTAATATATACAGTCAAGTCTTATCAGTGCACTTGGGCCTAAACCTCAAAGAGGCAGATTTGCTTCTGAAGTTCACATTTAAGAATTAGAGAAATCCAAATCCCAAGAACTGAGAAACAAAATATTTTAACGTTTTAATACATATTAGGTAATGTGGAAAGGATTACTCTCTGATAAAATTAATCTAAACATATTATGTTTTTGTACCTTTAATATGAATGAAAAAGGTGAAACAATTTAAATCATCTTTTAAATGAAACAAACTAATAATAATGATGATAAAGATAATCTTTTTTCTTTAGCTTTCTTTCTGCTTATGGTCATAGTGGAATAACTAATACATAAGCTCTTCACAATGCTAGCAACTAGAAAAACTAGATTTAACATAAAACATAAAAATTTAGTGGCTAACAATAGTGACATAGACTGTGATTCCCAAAGGAAAGGGAAAACAAGGCCATGCTCAGTGGCATACACCTGAATCCCAGCAACTTGAGAGGCCGAGGCAAGAGGATCTCAAGCTCCAGGACACAGTGGACAACTTAGCAAGACTCTGTGTCAAGATGGACACACTGGACAACTTAGCAAAACCCTGTGTCAAGATAAAATAAAAAGGCCTAGTATGGTGACAAAAGTTTGTAATCTCAGCAATGCAGGAGGCTGATGCAGAAGGATGACAAGTTCGAGGCCAGCCTTGGAGACTTAGCAAGACCCTGTCAAAAGAAAGAGAGAGAGAGAGAGAGAGAGAGGGAAAGAAAGAGGGAGGGAGGAAGGAGAGAGAAAAAAAGAAAGAAGGGAGAATATAGCTCAGTTGTAGAGTGCCCTGGATTCAATTTCCAGCACACACACACACACACACACACACACACACACACACACACACGTGAAAAACATGAGCTAGGCTTCAGGATCATTCCAATACTCTGTACAGACCTATTTACAAGATCACAGAAAATGAAGAATTACCCCAATCAGAGTCTGGTAGTTGTGCTGAATTGAGGAAGAATGAATGAGTCATAGGAGCTGAGATGGCTGGTATTTCCAAGGTAGAGTAATAAAGAAACCTACAGAGAAAGCTCCAGAAATCTACTAAAAGATATCTTTAAGTTTTTAATGTAATAATAACATGAACATGTTTACAATGAAACTTTATAAGGCCCAGCAAAGCACAATTTCCAGGAAGAGGAGGGAAGGAATTTTTGTGAAGTCATAAGCAGAAAACAAAAAAGTAATTGTTAAACCTCAAACAGGGCTTTAAATTTATAAGCTTCAACCAGCTAGACTAGAGAACCTTGTTAAATACCTGGGATATTCAGGAGGTACCCAAGAAAGGGGTGCCTTGCTTTAGAACTAAACTAGCCCTGAAGTAGAAGGTTCCCCATACGTACCTAATCAGAGCTTAAAGACAAAATTGGGAGGGGCCAAAAAGATATTTCATAGATGAACAGAATGCCAGAAAAAACCCTCAACACTCCTTAAAGGAATACAATAAAATCATTCAAAAACATAATGCCCACCATCGTATCATTTTGCCTACAACCTAATAAAAACCTCTAGATATGATAGATATGAAATAGGAAAATGTGACCCATCAGAGGGAAGATAACCTGCAGGTAAAATATACTCAGGAATGATGCAATTAGAAAATGTCTGCTTCAAAATACCTATGGAAAACAAAATAAAAGATTTAAAGAAAAACATGAACACAAGAAATAAATAAAAACTAAAATAAAAACAAAACAGGACTCCTAGAAATAAAAAAATATACTACTTAAAAAATTTAAAGGTCACTGTGTGGACTTAACAGTAGATTAGACACTGCAGAAGAAATGATCAGTGAATTTGAGGCACAGTAATAGAATCAATACAAATTGAAGCAAAAATGAAAACATTTAAAGAAGAACTTTAACAACTAGTAGAATAATAAAAAGCAGATAGATATATGTGCAACTGGAATCCAGAATTGCTTGGAACAAGGGAGATAGAGTTAAAAGATCTGAAGGAATAATGGCTAATTCAAATTTGATAAAACCCAAAAGCTCAAAGAACCTCAAACAAAATACCCAAAATAACACAATACCAAGGGATTTCACAGTAATGTTGCTGAATATCAATTATAACAATAAAATCTTAAATGTAGCTAGTGAAATAAAAGCACATGGGTATAGGGGATCAAGGGTAACACTCATCACTGACTTTTAATCAAAAACAATCTAAGCCAGATCATCACAGAACATTTTTTTGAAAGTATTGTAATAACTAACTAACTGAATACCTAGAATTCTGTATCTGGTGAAAATATCCCTCCAGAGGAAGGCGAAATTAAAGTATTTTCAGACAAAAAAAAATTCTAAGACAACTCATTGCCAGTGGAGCTGCAGTATAGGAACGATTAAAGGAAGGGTTTATGCTGAAGAAAAATTATTCCAGATGAAGTTTGAATCTATACAAATGAACAAACTTCACCAGAAATAGAAAATATGTGGGTAAATAGAAGTTTTTCTCATTTTTAAATTAACTATTTTAAAAACACATCATGGCATTTATGACATATGTGGAAACAAAACATATGATACTAATGACACATAGGATTAAAAGAGCACGGCAGGCACACTGGTATAAGTCTCTCCCATTATAAAGAGTTAGATGAGAGAAGTCAAAGTTATAAATAGTTAACAATAGAGCAACATCAAAAGACAACAAAGAGAACAACAGAACAACAGTGGACATGAAGTGGAATAAAAAACACTGATATCAAAAGAAGTCAGAAAAATAAAAGACCAAAATACATAAATGTTTGTGCATACATATGTCTGTGTGTGTATATATGTGATCATTATATATATGATCTGCTCTTTTGCATATTATACAGTTGTAAATATTTCATATATACATAGTTATAAGAATATGTTAAACTTATATAATGCATAATATATAATTACACATTATATATTATATACTTATTACTAATATATAATATATAATTATATATTATATATGTATTATATATAAAATCTGTTCTGATACATATGAATCATTTATACATAGCTTTATATTATTTATATATGAATATACAGTTATCTGTAATATTGCAATAAACTTAAGATGAAAGAACAGAATATATATCTTATTTTGTGTGTGTGTATGTTACTAGGAATTGAGCCCAGGGGTGTTCTACGTCTGAGCTACACCCCCAGCTCTATTTTATTTTTATTTTGAAACAGGCAGAGTCTCTCTAAGTTGCTGGGGGTTTCACTAAGTTACTGAGGCTGGCTTCAAACCTGTGATCTTCCTGTCTCAGCCTCCAAAGTAGGGGATTACAGATGTGCACCACTACACATAACTATACATCTTCCTATAACAATAGTACAGTCTTAAAACCAAATGCTATAATTGCATTAAATGTAGATGGAATAGACACACTAATTATAGTGACTTTCAGGATGCATAGAAAAAGAAGATTCATTTATATTTTGTTCAAAAATACATTTCACATAAACTTTAAAAGGTAAACCGGGCTTGGTGGCGCACGCTTGTAATCCCAACATTTGGGAGGCTGAGACGGGAGGATCCGGGTTCGTGGCCAGCCTCAGCTACCTAGTGAGGCATTCTGCAACTTAGTGAGACCCTGTTTCAAAGTAAAGAATGAAAAATAGGCCTGGGGGTATAGCTCGGAGGTAGAATGCCCCTGAGTTCAATCCCCAGTACTGGAAAAAAAAAAATTAAAGGTAAAAGAATACACAACATCTACCACAGAAGAACAATAAGAAACCTGGGTTAGATATGATCCCTGTTCTATAGTGGAGGACACTGTAACTCAGGAGAGTGACTTGTGCAAGGAGGTGTGGGTGACAGGCAGCAGCTTACCATGGCCCCAGATGGAGGGAGTCCTATGTGTGGGAACGCCTAACCCACCTGCGTTCTTGCTCAGGGCTATAAGAAGCTGTGATCTCATCATCACAGAGAATGGTCACGGCTCTGACCTGGCCCCTGTGGCTCCATTTCACTTTGTAAGACATTTGGAGGTCAAAATTTAATATGCATGGGTCACGGAGCTCAAATCACCTCACTGTTAAATCTTTATCACTGACCCAGCACCAATGTCTACATTTTTGAAGCTCAAGCAGCTCAACTGGCAATGAATTCTGGGTACTTACACAGAAGTTGGCTGAAACATAGACTAAAGGAACTCTTGCCAAACAGCTGCAAGGAGTAAGGAGGTAGAGGAATACAACCTGCTTCAGTCTTGGCTTCCACTTCAAACTATCACAGGAAATATCAGGTCGTGGTCCAATGGATATTTACAATACCAGGAACAACATAATATATTTTTTTCTTCCTAGAATGACAACTGACTTTGAGGTGGCTGAGATGAGCTGGTATTTTCTGTTTTCTGCTGACGTTTCCCTCTCTTCTCCCTCATTTCGCAAACTTTTTTTTGCCTTTTTACAAACAGTAGTTTACTCTTTACAGAGATACAAGGCCTGCATCACCAAGCTTGAACAAAATCTCTACAAGTGTAAAAGACAAGGAGCAGAATTTGCTTAGATTAATTGGCTGGTGTACCTGGCAGGAAGAAATAGAGAAGAGCTGTTTCTCTTTCTTTTGGCAATTGCACATTGATTAGCGTCCAAGGCAAAATCCATCGCTTATTCTCAGATCCTGTGGGTGGACTGGGGATCACTCTACCTTCCCTTCAGTCTAAGGGTAGGCATATGCCTCCCACCAGGCCAATGGAAGCTCTCCATCCTGTTGACAATGAGATGAGTGATGGTGGAAACCAAGATTATCAGTACTAGAACTTCAGCTTGACCCCTGAGGAAAGAGAAGATTTTTCTTCTGGAAGCAGGGGATACACTGGTAGGCTACAAATCTGTAGTTATTGGTAACAATCTTGACAATGAAAGGAGAGACTCATTTGAGAATAAAGCTATAAAAAGGGAAATAGAGCCAAGAGACGGCAAAAGGCAGATTCCTGACATTTTGGCACCTACACCAAGCCACACTTGAAGGGAGATTGGTACTTTTATTTTTAGGTTTTATAATTCTATAGATTCTCCTTAATCACATAAGTCTGGTAAGACTAGATTTCTATCATAGCCTAAGAAAACCTGTTCATTAAGATAACATTATCAATGATCTCTACCAGTTTTTCATGACTCTATGAATCCAAAAATTCTATGTTCCACAGATGAACCAAAGAGACTGAGTAGGGCCCAGTTCCATCAGATTCACTGTATAGGAGGGTCCAACACGGACCTCGGGTCAGGTGCCTGCTCACCCTTCAGTGCAGAGCCATGCATCTGCTGTGCTCTGAGAAAATACATGGATGTCACACTCCCTAGATAGTGTCACAAACCATGGACATTCAGGGAGTTAACCAGTAACCAAAAGATAATCAAATCCTGAGAATATGGTGGGCTCCACTGAAGGGGCCGCTTTCCCACAGTGAGTGGTGCCACCTCGAGCAGCGTCATGCAGGGCTAATCATTTATAGATCACACTTCTGGACAGCTTTGCTAAGAACCACTTCCTTAGATGAGTGGTTCTTAGCAAAACACATCCCTCCTGTTTGCCAGAGAACAAACTTATTTCTGTACCAGCCACCCATCAGAATAAAGGTCACAAGTTCTTTCAGAGCTCTAAAATAGTGGTTGTGTTTTTGAAGAAGCTTTTAGAATCCATCTTATTTCAAATAAAAATTTAAAAAGGCAAAATCTGGTTACTTTTGCGACAAGTTAATTAAGTCCCATCTGTCTCAATGTGACTGGCCTCTATGCTGAAGTGGAAAAAAAGAGAGAGAGAAGCCAAACTGGCAATAATGTCCTTTTAATTGAATAAGCCAACAGTTTTCTCATTCTAATGAATATAAACTGTTTGCAGAAAAGATTTTATTTAAATTACCCAGAGTAATTACTTTAAATGCACAGTTTGGTTAATATCTACAGTCATAAATAATTAATTTTTCTCTTTAAAGGAATTATGCAAATTTAAGCCATGAGGCTAAAAATGGAAAGTGTCTAATCACATACAAACTGAGGCTGCATTTCTCTTCCTTGCTACTTTGTCTCCATAATTCTTTCTTTACACCTGCCCTGCATACAAACTGTGTCTGCCTTTCCTTGCCATGGTCTGGTTTAGGTGCCTATCCTTTATATCCCTACTGAACATTGAATCAGATCAAGAAATAGGTGTAAACAGCTTTATGTCAGTCTCTAAATAATGCCCCACTGCATGTGAATGTCAGCAAATGCTCAGCAATGGAGGTAAGGCACAGTCAATTGACGAGCCCATGTTTCCTAAGCATCCGCCATGTGCAGGCATTCTGCTGAGTGAGCAGAGCTCACAGAAATAAACTTTTCTTTGAGGAACTTCTAGAGGCTTTATATTACCCATAACATAAAGGTAAATACCCATAATACAAGGAAGGTATTAAAAAACCACATAGGAAATCTGCAGGTACCCTAGGCCAATGGGCTGGTTAACAGTGAACAGGTAGACTCCATAGACGCCAGGATTTCTGACCATGGGGATTGGAGCTTTTCAGGGCAGACTTAACCTTAGATTCTACAATTGCTTTTTCCTAAGCATATCCATGATAGGGAAACCTCTTCTAGACAAAGGGCTGCTTCCAGAGGACTGGGGAACGAACGCCAAGGCAGGGCCAGCTCTGCGTGACCCTGGGAGCACAGAGTCAGAGTGGCAGTGAATTTGAAAGGTGTGCACCAATAGAGATAGAGATGTGTTCTGCTGCTGTTGGAACTGCTGGAGTTCCTGAGCACTGGAAAAGACATGCCCAGGGCTTACACAACTGAAGAAAGAGAGAAGAGGATCTGGGAGGGCAGGAAGTAAAGGGGCAAAGGAAAAGATGCAAATGGAATAATCAAGCATTAGGATTCCCAGCCTCTAGCAGATAATGCCTAGACATTTTCACTTGGCCATGAGGTGTTTTAACATTTGAAGAATGAATCCCTGTAGATAGTGCATGCATCCTACGTATAGGTCTTGATAGCCCTCCTCTCCTGGAATCCCTATTGTCTCAGACCCAGGCCCCTCCATGCACTTACTTCCCCAGCTTGGCTCTTGCAAACAGTTTCATTCCAACACAGATGATGAACGAGGCACAGATGCCAGACTGTCACCTCAGAGTAACAGCGGGCAACCTTGCTCTGGCAGCCACAGAACTAGCAGATGAATGGGGAGAAGGCCAGTCCCTGGGATGGGACATTACATTGGTTACCTTGACAACAACCCAGCCATGTAGAGTCTATCATGATGCCCATTTGGTGTTAGATGAAACAGAGTGTTAAGCAAGTGGTCCCAGATCACACAATTGCTAAGTGGCCAAGTGAGCAATCAAAACCAGGCCCTCTGGCTCCATGGCCCATGTTAAGTACCATGGTATACCCCATCAACTCTATAAGTGGCACAACTGCCATAGTAAGAAGGAAGGAGAAGTCATTCCTCAGTATACAGAAAATCTATTTGACTCTCTAAGAACTATATATTGTAACTTTTTTTGTGGGGGGCCTACTGAGTGGATCTCAAGATACAGAGGAATGGGCTCTGGCTCCTGAGACAGACTGTGTTGTCTCAACACACTTGGTTTGACTTGGGGAACCCTTAATCCTGGGCTATCTTTGAGCTTGGGTTTACTTTAGACATGAGTCAAACTGGTCTCCCTGATGCTGTCATAATCCACATCTGTTTTGGAAGAGCTTTGGAGAAAGTTTTGGTGGCTCAAGAACCTTATACTAAAAAAACAGTTTAATGAGTAATGAGCAAATGAATCAGAGGCACAGATTAAATTTGCATCCAACTAACCACAGGTTTCACAATTAAGGGGAAGAGAACAAGCTTGGCAAACTCGTGTGATTTTGACCATAATCGCATGGATTTTCCTAGCCTACTTACCAAATATGAAATAACTTGATGGATTTATTTTTAAAACATTTATAGTCTACTGCAGAAAGGACATTTTTTTATTTTTTATTTTTTGCGGTACTGGGGATTGAACTCAGGTGCATTCTACATCCAAGCTATACCCTCAGCCCTATTTTTTTTTTTATTCTTTATTTTGAAACAGGGTCTCAGGCTGGCTGGGAACCCGGATCCTCCAGTCTCAGCCTCCCAAATGCTGGGATTACAAGTGTGTGCCACCACGCCTGGCTTATTTGTTTGTTTTAAGAAAATACCTTGAATGGATATTTGGGAACTTATTCAATGTCTCAGTTTCATCATCTGCAAATAGAGATGACAATAGCACCCATCTCCTAAGAATATTATATGTTTATATTTAATGATATATTTAACTTTACACTTAGACAAGTATTGTTACATTTATTTAGAAACATATTTAAAATATAGCTCTTAGTTGTTGACTTTGTTTTTGTTTTACAGTGCTGGGGATTGAACTGGGCCTGGCACTTACTAGGAAAGCACTCTACCCTGGAGCTACATCCCCAGATGACATACAGCTCCTTTACCTGTGCCTGGACACTAGTGAGTATTCAATAAATGTAGGTGTAATTATTTTCATTATTTTGGGGTACTCAATCAGCAACGCAGGAACCCAGGGAAAGGTATGTTTCCACTTCTCAACACAACTTATATGTCTCCTGCATATGAGACACTGAGAATTGAGTGAGAAACCTGTTAGAATGGAGTGGTTGGGAATACTCACTGTGAGAAAATTCAGTCCACACATTCTGAGTCATTACTGCCATGGTTACCTTAACATGGACATCTTAATATTCACAGTATCATCACTTCAACTTGTATGAAATATTAGTTTATATAGGATAACGAGCCTATGAGATAGGAAAACTGAGGTCAGGAAAGGAGAGTGATTTATATTAAGGCCAATGAGGGGCAGAGCAAAGAGCTGAAACTCCATTTAGGAGCTTCTTTTCCTGGTGTCCATTCAGTTCTGAAGCTCTTTGGTCATATTGACAAGCAGCATGTTGAAGTCAAAAGTCAGTTCCTCAGTAACTCCAGGATCTCTACCCCTTTTCATTTGGGTTATTTAAAATGTGATGTGTGTGTGTGTGTGTGTGTGTGTGTGTGTGTGTGTGTGTGTTGGGTGGGAGATCCCTCTGACTGGTTGCCTGAATGGATACTAAAAGAAAGACATAAGCCGAACACAAGAAAGAGAGAACGGGGAGGAAGTGGGGTGGGAGTTAGGGAAGAGCTAAACGAGTAATGTGTGCAAAAGATGTATGATTACAACGCACCAGTAAACCTAAAAAAAAAAAAAAAAAACTTTAAAAAAAGAGAGAGATCTAGAAACTTTTGGGCACTAGGTCTGTGTACCCTGATATATCTGCCCTACACTTAGCCACTGAGTACCTGAAGGTGATGGGACCTTCCTGAACCATTGGGCAAGGGGTATCAGGCAAAAGCCACTGGGGAAAGTGGCTAGAAATGCTCATTACAACAGATTGTAGAGAATTGTTAGACAATGAATTACTGTATTAGGAAGCAACCTTCTTTAAGGTCACCAATGTTTCATACCAGACCAAAAATCAATAAATGGATTTTCAAAACCCTTATGATGGACAGTGATATCCTGACTGACAGACATTCGATAATTAAAAGATATGAAGCCACAAAATATAGCAGAATTCCCATCAACAAGGAACCTTATACTGGTGGCAGATGCCTGTAATCCAAGTACTTGGGAGGCTAAGACAAAAGGATCACAGGTTCAAGGCCAGCCTCAGCAACTTAGTTAGACGTTAATAACTTAGTGAGACCCTGTTTAAAAATAAAAACAAAAAAATAGGGCTGGGGGAGTAACTCAGAGGTAGAATGCCCCTGGGTTCAACCCCCAGTACTGAAGGGGGAAAACAAACAAACAAACAAAAATTAAGAAAGTTTATGTAAATGCACTAACAGGGTTAGCAACAAAGGAGTATGATACACCTACCATCACAAGCCAGCCAACAGGAAAAAAAAAAAAAAAAAAAGAAGGCTATGAAGAGGAAGGGAGTCATAATGTACTTACTATACATAAATATACCACTTTGACATAAGGATTATTTTGAGCTGACAGCAAGTGAGAAACATCAGGTGGAGAAAGTGTGATCTGCCATCTCTCTTTCTGCCTAAAGGCAGGCCACACATTTCTCTTTGTGATGATATCTTTCCTTTGTTTTCCTATACCAGGAAAAGAAGCTCACTTTTAACAAAGGAGACAGTACTGACTTGAGTCTGTAACCACAGTCACTCACTGGCTTCCCCTATATATTTACTTTTCCACAATGAATCACGCCTAGACTCCAAAGTCCCTCTTCCTTTGTACTGCTACTCTGCCACAATTTACTGCCCTTTGTATAAGTTCCCAAGCCTAACTGATTTGGGGCTTTCATTTCTTTGCCCTGAGGCTCCCTATGTGCATATGAAATAAACCTTTTTTATATTAACATGAGTTTTTAATCAGTTTAATGTGTGTGACTCTGTTAATAACCTAAAAGGGTAGATAGGAAGTTTTTCTTTGCTACAACAGCTGTATTTCAGTTTCATGCACAGAAATTTATTGTACTTCTGGACCATACTTTTAAAAGAAAATGAAAGTTTCATAGTTATTGATATTTTTTTAAAAAATCCTACTTATACCCTAAGTTAATATATGATGGATATAGTCAAAAAATTATGAAACAGTGATTTTGAGCTGATAAGATGGTTTAATCCTATAGAATCAGATTGTATTGTTACCTGGAGACCTTGTTACCCATAACTAACTCAAATGAGCTGTTTCAGAATCCAATTGCTTTGAAATTCAAGGCGATTGTCATTAAGTGTGTTGTGAATCCTGTGCCTTCACTCAAATATCTGTGTATAAGGAAATGTCTACCAAAAAAAAAAGTTATGAAACATGTGAGAATGGTAAAATTTGGCTATTTTCATTTTTCTTTTTGTTGCTAACTGAAATTAATGAATAACAACCATATAATTTGTTCAAATAATGATGGCTTCCATATCTCCACATTGGAAAAATTTTAACATAAGAGATAGTAAGTTTCAGACACACAATTATGAAGGCATTCACTCAGTCACACAAAGGACATGAACCCTGGGTATGCAGACCGTATACAAAGATAAGTAAGACACAGGCTCTGGGAGGTGTCCCTGTCTGTGTTACCAGTTTCAGGATTCCACATGGAAAACGGATCATATTCTTTTTAGGTCATAGATAGATCTAATGGGTATGAAATTGTGTACTGTCCATAAACTCAGGGAACTCACAATTTTTCTAGTTTAAAATTATAAGAATTAATAATATAGCTCTTTGTTATTTACTTATCTACTAAATATCTATAAGCAGCACCAGGCATGAATGGTAGATATAAAAGACTTGGGCACGACTCTGTCCTGGTATGTTTATAAACTGGAGAGATGCAGAGGTAAAAATAATCATATTGTGTAATTGGGCCATAAAACCAAAGCAATACACTGAACAAAAGACTTCATGACTGTGTATCTTAAACTTGCTATCTCTTATGTTAGATTAGTCCACAGAGGAGGCAGTACCTAAAAAGAGTTGAAGGAATGCATAAGCATTAAGCAATTTGATTCAACTATAAGAAGAATAAAATAGTGTTCTTCTAAGTGGAGGCTATTTTACCATTCATTCATCCTTTCTTCCATTTGTGTGTACTCTGTTGTGTACTGGAAAATTAGTGGTTAAAAAAGAAGCCAATGTCATTTGTATGCATAACTTACAGTACTCCAGAGAGACACAATTTTAAGAATATCCTAAACAGTATCTAATAATGAACTGTGCTAAGTGCAATAAAGAACAAGAAGTGGTTCTATGAAAGGGAAACAAGTGATTGCTTTCTATTTGGAGAATCAGGGAGACCAATAGAATAAGTGAGTTATCCAGGAAGCCAGGGAGGGCCCTGATGACAGACGGTAGTTGGGTGCTTGCCACCAGGAACTAAAAGAAAGGCAAAGAGAGAGCCTAATGTTGCAGGAGTAGACCAGAAAGACCAGCTAGGAGTCTGCAGGGATGACCAGTCATGAGAGAGGGTGGATGGCCCATTGCAAATGGAAAAAGGTAAAAGATTGGCAATGTGTTTTGAGAGTAGAATGAACAGGTCGTGTGTCTCAAACTCAGTTTGTAGGTGTTTACCTCATCTGCAAGATGATGACATTTCAGAGTCCTGGACCACTATGCTTTGGTAATAACAAGAGGTGCCTTCAGTGGGCCTATGTCTCTCCTAAGTCACATTACATCTTTGTACAATAACACCTGCAATGAAGGATCTGCTTTTGAGCTTGCTGGCATCTGAATGACCCTGTAGCAAATGATTCATAAACTCATCTCCCTCAGGTACATGAAGAGAAGCAGTTTACAACAAAAACAAACAAAGATAGGCCCACAAATCTAGAATAAATCTAACAGATCTGTACAAGTGGTTCTTAACATTTTGAGGAATAATGGGCTCCTCTACAAAGGAAAATCATACTCATGCATTAACAAGTTTTGATGGGAGGTATCTCAGACTGCTTGAAATTCACACGTCTGGATAATAGGATTTTAGATCTCCTAATCTACACTAACCTTTCCATTTTTTAATTGGAGAAGTTAAGGAACAGATGTTAGGTAACATAGTAAGAGAGAATAAATCCAAAGAGACATCTCCTGATGCTTTTTCTTTATTTGATAATCTATTAAACTTCTAGCAGAAACATACTTTCCAGCTGAGTTATTGTAACTGTGGGACTTAGCTATAACAAATCTCAACCCATCCCCTGCAAAAGGAAGCCCCATTGCTCTGCTTCGGGGGTCCAGGGAAGAATGGTACTTACAGGCCTCCAGCCATCCCTGTTTCTGAGCTTCTGCTCTTGCTGGATTCATTCTGCTTGTGAGTTGCCATGACACCCTAACACACTAAACACACACTTCCAGCTCACTTTCCTGAGGAATAGCTGGCAAAAATCTCCCTCTGTAGAGCCTATAGAGCTTCTCTGTAGGTTCTCTCTTCAGACTCTTGATGGTTTCCTTTGATGAGCAGAAACTTTTTAGTTTATTGTCATCATATTTATTAATTTTTGTTTTAATTTCCTGAGCTTTGGAGATTTTATTGAGGAAGTTTCTTCCTGTGCCTATATGTTGGAATGGTGGACCTATGCCCTGTGAAGAATGACATTGGTATTTTGATACAGATTGCACTGACTCTGTAGATCATTTTTGGTAGAATGGCCATTTTGATATTTATCCTGCCTATCTCAGAGCACAAGAGATCTAAAAGTGTAGAGATGTATGAAACTACAACTTTCCATTGCTTCCCCCAAAACCACTCTTCAGGCTTTTGTGCAAATGTAGTAGACTTAGGGTATGATGCAGGGTTTTATAGTGTAACAGAAAAAATGAGAAAATCTTAAATAGGAGCTCTCTTTGATCTTAAAAGATCCTTAGCTGATAATGTGGAGGAAGAGAAAGCAGTTCAGAAAAGAACTGACAATGTCACTATGTCTCCTACCGGCTCCATACGAAGCAGTGTGTATACAAAGGTGCAGACCAGAGGTAAGACTGCTGAGACCTACAAACTCTTGGTCTCAGGGGTAACTGGACAGTCTCCTGGAAGGCCTCACACATGAGCCTAAGATCCTGGCCTCCCAATGTGATACAAGGTGTCCCTGACAGCTTAACTTGACCCAATTCTGAGTTGGTGGGTTTTTTTTGTTGTTGTTGTTTTGTTTTGCTTTGACTTGAAATTAATGTTTAAACACATATAAAAACTGTACCTATGCCGGGCGTGGTGACACACGCTTGTAATCTCAGCATTCTGGAGGCTGAGACTGGAGGGTCCGGGTTCCTGGCCAGCCTCAGCTACCTAGTGAGGCACTCCACAACTTAGTGAGACTCGGTTTCAAAATAAAGAATAAAAAAACAGGGCTGGGGGTATAGCTCGGAGGTAGAATGCTCCTGAGTTCAATCCCCAGTACTGCAAAAAAAAAAAAACAAAAAAACAAAAAAACACTGTACCTAGTAATAGGGCACCATGTGATGTTTTGCCACATGTATTCATTGTGTAATGTTTAAATCAGGTTAAATATAGCATATCTACCTTCTCAAACATTTATCATTTCTTTATGTTGAAAACTATCAAAATCCTTTTCTTCTAGATTTTTGAAACATATGGTACATTCTTGTTATCTCTAGCCACCCTAAAGTAATATAGAATTTCTTGCTCCTGTTTAACTGTATGGTATAACCCCTGACCAGCCCTTCCCCATCCCATCCCTACTCTCTACTCTCCTCAGTCTCTGGTAGCCACCATTCTACTCTTAGCTTCTACAGATCATCTTTTTTATACTTTGCATACCAGTGAGATCATGTGGTGCCTGCTTGTCTTTCTGTGCCAGGCTTATTTCACTTAACATAGTGATCTCCAGTTCTATCCACCTCATCACAAATGAACAAATTTTGTTTTTTATGGCTGAATAGTATTCCAGCATGTAAATGTATCACATTTCCTTTTTTCATTCATCATTTGATGGCCCCTTGAGATGTTTCCATTTCTCAGCTACGGTAAAGAGTCCTGCAATGAACATGGGAGTGGAGGTGTCTCTTCCACATACTGATCCCATTTTTTTTGTCTGTGTACCTAGAAATGGGGTTGCTGGATCATATAGTAGCTCTATTTGTATTTTTGGCTGACTATATTCTTTTCCATAATGGTTGTACTCATTCCTACCAACACTGTACAAGTGTTCTCTGTTCTCCATAACCTTGCCAGCTTTTATCTTCTGTTGGATAACAACCATTCTCACTAGAATAAGGTGATCTCATTGTGGTTTTGATTTGCATTTCCTTGATGATAAGTGATGCTGACCAGTTTTTCATAAGCTTGGTGGTATGTCTTCTTTTAGGAAATGTCTCTTTTTAAGTCTACTGTCAGCCAGGCGTGGTGGTGCATGCTTATAATCCCAGCATTCAGGAGGCTGAGACCGGAGGATCCAGGTTCGCGGCCAGCCTCAGCTATCTAGTGAGGCACTCTGTAACTTAGTGAGACTCGGTTCCAAAATAAAGAATAAAAAAAAATAGGGCTGGGGGTATACCTCAGAGGTAGAATGCCCCTGAGTTCAATCCCCAGTACTGCAAAAAAAAAAAAAAATGTAGAAAAGTTAAGTCTAATGTCCATTTTAAGAATTGGATGGTTTGGTTTTTAGTCAAGATTTATCTCCCTGTCCTGGCCTGTCTTCAGGTCACTTTGGCTTGTTTAACTGAGAATTTGGAGTTTGATCTGCTTATTAACTTTTACACTTTTACTCCTTGCCTTGCCTGAGTTCTCATGGAGGTAATCAGCTTTGTCATACAAAGTCATTAAAAAGGCCTCCAGTGAGTTTATTTCAGGACCCTCAACTTTCTTCAGGAGAGAAGCTATGTGTATCAGGAATAACATGACTTCTGACACAGTTGGAGTTATACAAATTATAGGATGTGATTACAGCGTTTGCTGTGATAACACTATCAATATCCTTTCATGATATATGACACATTTGAAATGCAAATTCCAAGATAGTTAAAAGCTCCATCAAATAGAATTGTTATGACTTGAGCTTTAAACCCAGGAATGCTGTGGTTTCTTTTTTTACAAATGTAATGAGCTGAATTTTCCTTCTGTTATGTAATATGGCACAAATAATGTTCCATGTAGCAGATACATGTTGCAAATTTAAAGTTTTTTTTATCTTGGATTGCCAAGGCTATGGGGAATATAATTCAGGACAAGACAGGCTCCAGTGTCTTTATCTCTTAACACAGGCCCTGTAGGAGTTTTCACAATTCAGTAGAAGAGATATATCTCAGGCTTGTGAACATACAAGCAACATTTCTAGTTCCATGATGCATTCTCAAGACTATGGCAGTTCCGGAAGTGGCCTGATGGGAAAACCGACCTACATGTGACATCATCAGAGAGCAGAGCCTCATACCCATGCAGGTGACCCAGGTTTTAGATACATTTGTTCCACTGATGATCCCACTTTCTTGGGAAAATTCTTGTCTCCCTAAGCCTTAGCCACATCATCTGGAAAAGAGAGTTAATAGGATCCACCTGACAGAGATATAAAAGTACCTGGCACAGGGACTGGGGAGCACTTTACCTGCCCCTGATGGCAGCACTAAGCATCCCGTTTGTCTTTAGCTGCTGCTCAGAAGGGGCCTGCATGACTGCACTGGTGGGCAGGGTGCTTCCAAAGAGCACCATCAATCTTGTCAGCTCAGCCCTTCCTCCCAAGCCTCTTGGCTCACAACTATGGCCATAGCACAGATTAGGGGCACAGCCAATTCTGACACTGTACTTACTTCTTCCTCTAGCCATTTCCAAATGCTACAACCAAAGAGACTTTCAAGACAATGAATGGCAATGACACTGGTAGACACAGTGTCATTGAGATCAACACAATGAGATC
Organism: Graphiurus murinus; assembly: GCA_004027655.1. Taxonomy (NCBI): domain Eukaryota; kingdom Metazoa; phylum Chordata; class Mammalia; order Rodentia; family Gliridae; genus Graphiurus; species Graphiurus murinus. The sequence goes on from PVLC010029123.1 coordinate 20,137, forward strand.
A
>PVLC010029124.1:0-20447 GCA_004027655.1 Graphiurus murinus
TTTTTTTTTTTTTTTTTTTTTGGTGGTACTAGGGATTGAACCCAGAGGCATTCTACCTTAGAGCTATACACTCAGCCCAATTTTATTTCTTACTTGGATACAGGATCTTGCTAGGTTGATGAGAGTCTCACTACTTGCTGAGGCTGTCCTCAAACTTGTGATCCTCTTGTCTCAGCCTTCCAAGTACTGGGATTACAGGCATGAGCCACCAAGCCTGGCTACTTTTTCTTTTGAAATAAGGTCTTGCTAGGTTGCTGAGCATCTCACTATATTGCTGAGGCTTTCTTCTAACCTGCACTCCTGTCTCAGCCTCCCAAGTACTGGGATTATAGATATGTGACACTGTGCCTGGCTTGTCCTTGTTGAATTTACATTTAATGTTACATATTAACTTTTTTTCTTTTCTGGTTTGGGATTGAACCCAGGAGTAGCCAAATCTCAGCTATACCTCCAGCCCTTTTTTATTTTCCTTTGAAACAGGGTCTTGCTAAATTGCCGAGGATCTCCTAAATTACTGAGACTGGCCTCAATTCTGTGATTCTCCTGTGTCAGATTCCCAAGTACTCAGAATATAGGTGTATACCACCATGCCCAGCTACATTAACTTTTTTTTTTTTTTTTTTGTGGTACTGGGGATTGAACTCAGGGGCATTCTACCTCCAGGCTATACCCCCAGCCCTATTTTTTTATTCTTTATTTTGAAACAGGGTCTCACTAAGTTGCGGAGTGCCTCACTAGGTAGGTAGCTGAGGCTGGCCGTGAACTCTGTTCTTTTTTTTTGTGTGTGTGTGGTACTGGGGATTGAACTCAGGGGCATTCTACATCCAAGCTATACCCCCTGCCCTGTTTTTTATTCTTAATTTTGAAACTGGGTCTCACTAAGTTGCAGAGTGCCTCACTAGGTAGCTGAGGCTGGCAGGAACCCAGATCTTCTGGTCTCAGCCTCCCAAATGCTGGGATTACAAACTTGCGCCACTATGCCCGGCCTTACATTAACATTTTTAACACAGATGCAAAATAGAAAGTGATATGATTGAGCTCTTCCTAAATTAAGTACAGGATTTATAAGAAATACCTCTTTAAGCCACACTTGTAATAAACGTCAGCCTGAGCAACCTAGCAAGACCTCATCTCAAAAATAAATAAATAAATAAAAAACCCCAGAATATCTATTTATAGTGCACTGAAGCAGAGGCCTGGTGTAGGGATAAAGTGTTGCACAGTTATATGGGGACCCTCTTCTTTTAATCCTGACAGTCTGTCTCTGTGACATTTGGGGATAATGTCACCGGTCGAAATTTGAAGCCATTTGTGAAAGTGAAGCCTCGTCACCCCACCCCCACTGTGATCCTCTGGGCTTACCCTGGGTTCCTGCCTACTTAATCTCTGCACTCTGTCCCAGTGCGATCTGGTGAAAGTGAAGCTGGAGGGCAGAGGAGGAGGGCAGGAGGAGGTTTTGCTGTGGCGAGGCCTGCAGGGACAAGGGCAGGTAGGACAGGTGCCTCGGAGGGCCAGAGCCCTCTGAAGAGCGGTGAGTGGGTTAGAGGAGTGCCGACAGCCAGTGCTCGAGTACCAGCTGGCGGGCGACTTCTCATTCTTCCACTTTGAAGTGCCTCTGAGTCACTTCCATGCAGCCTGCCCTTGCCCCTGGCCTTGCTACGGCTCCCTCCCAGTCACTGGGGCCCAGAGCAGGCCTGGGCAAAGTCCTGGATTACAACCTGCGGATCCAGAGGCCCGGAACCACCTAAGGAGGTCAAAAGCGTCCTCAGGACTTTCTCTTAGCATTTTTCTCGTTCAGTGTTTTGGAAACTGCAGAGTTGTCAACAAACAGGCTGTCCTTCCTGTACACCGCGCGGTCTCCTGGAGGGACAGTGCAGTGTTTGATAGTAGCCGTGGTTGCGCAATAATGGTCTAGCTCAGCGGTGGAGAACACAACTTGAAGGAAGCCCTGGGCTCAGTCTCCAACACCGCAGACAAAAATGAACAGCTAAAGCCGAAAAGACTTTGCCATGTATTAGGAATTTTAGATTGACTAGTTTAGTCCTCACACTAATCCTACAAAGCAGGCATTATAAACTTTTCTCATTTTTTCAGTGAAGAAACTGAGACTCTTGTAGTTTAACTTGCCCTAGGCAGAAGAATTGCAAGAGAGATAGCAGGACTGGAATCAGGATTACCTGACCTCAGAGGATGTGCCCTGGAGCACTTCTCTACTTTTTGCAGGACACTGTGCCTGGCACTCTTATTTTTACCTCATCTCTCTCTCTTACTTTGCCTTTCACATTTCTCAAAGGGACAATTTTACTTTGTTTTTTGTTTGTTTGTTTACTTTTATTTATTTATTTATTTATTTATTTTGCAGTACTGGGGATTGAACTCAGGGGCATTCTACCTCCAAGTTATACCCCCAGCCCTATTTTTTATTTTTTATTTTGAAACAGGGTCTCACTAAGTTGCAGAGTGCCTCACTAGGTAGCTGAGACTGGCCTCGAACCCGGATCCTCCGGTCTCAGCCTCCCGAATGCTGGGATTACAAGTGTGCGCCACCATGCCCGGCTACTTATTTATTTTTGCAGTGCTGGTGATCAAATCCAGGGTCTTGTGCAAGGAAAGTGCTCTACTACTAAGCTACACCCTCAACCCTTCATTTTCTATTAAAAAAAATAAATTCACAAAGTTATGTTCTGAGATGTGATCCATTTTTTAGTAGGAAAGGGTACATTTATCTTGTAGAAGCAGCAGCGGCAGGGTACAGTGGAGCAAGCTTGTAATCCCAGTACTTGGAAGGCTGAAACAGAATTGCAGGTTTGAAGCCAGCCTCAGTAACTTAGGCTCTCAGCAACTTAACGAGACCCTGTTTCCAAATAAAAAATAAAATTGGGCTGGAAATGTAGCTCAGAGGTAGAATGTTCCTGGGTTCAATCTCAAGAAAGAAATAGAGAGAGGGAGGAAGGGAGGAAGGGAGGGAGGGAGGGAGGAAGGAAGGAAGGAAAGAGAGAGAGAAAAGAAACCAAGAGGAAGGGGGCTGGTGTCTCTCTCAGGAAGGGAACTTGGTTTTGTGAGGCTGGTCTCGTGAATTGAATGACAACTTGACTTTTGGGGTCATAGTGTGTCTATGAATGGCTAGAACAAGACTGATGACTTTCTGGTCCTGGATTGTGCCTGCAAACCCTCTCAGATGTTACGAGAACAATAGTAGAACACACTGTTGCTGTCTCACTGACTTGTTCCAAAAGCCGTTATTATTAAGGCATTTTATAGCTGAGAAAACTGCGTCAGGGATGTCATGCAGCTTGCAAGAAGACTGCAGGGGAGGTCCAGTATAAAGTTGGTTTTCAATCCCAGGTTCCTTTCATGCTGAAACTGGTGCCTCTAACCACAACCAGTGAGCTGCCTTGCCATATGACTGGTGAAGTCAGTTAACTCCTAGGAACTTCAATTTGTGTTTCTTCATTTTTGGTCATGATGTCTTTCCCTCCTCTGCCAGCTAATACTTTTTTTTTTCAGAATTGGAGATTAAGCCAAGTACCCAGCACATGGTATATCTCTAGCACTTCCCCCCCCACCCCCAGTACTGGGGATTGAATTCAGGGGCACTCTACCTCTGAGCTATACCCCCAGTCCTATTTTTTATTCTTTATTTTGAAACAGGGTCTCACTAAGTTGCGGAGGGCCTCACTTAGGTAGCTGAGGTTGGCCACAAACCTGCGATCCTCCTGTCTCAGCCTCCCAAGTACTAGGATTACAAGCATGCACCATCATACTGGGCTTCCCCAGCACTTTTTTTTTTTTTTTTTTTTTAATACTGGGGATTGAACCCAGGGTCATTCTATCTCTGAGCTATACCCTTAGTCCTATTTTTTATTCTGAAACAGGGTCTCACTAAGTTGCGGAGTGTCTCACTAGGTAGCTGAGGCTGGCCGAGAACCCGGATCCTCCAGTCTCAGCCTCCCGAATGCTGGGATTACAAGCGTGCACCACCACGCCCAGCTTTCCCAGCACTTTTTAAAGTTTATTTATTTATTTTTGCAGTACTGGGGATTGAACTCAGGGGCATTCTACCTTTGAGCTGTACCCCCCAGCCCTATTTTTTATTCTTTATTTTGAAACTGGGTGTCACTAAGTTGTGGAGTGCCTCACTAGGTACCTGAGGCTGGCCTCGAACCTGGATCCTCTGGTCTCAGCCTCCCAAATGCTGGGATTGCAAGTGTGCGACACCACGCCCAGCTAAAGTTTATTTTAAGACAGGGTCTCACTAAGTTGCCAAGGCTGTCCTTGAACCTGCGGACCTCCTGACTCAGCCTCCTGAGTAGCTGGGATTCACAGGTATCACAGTGCCTGGTTTACCCGCCGACATTCTGCCCACTTTTCTAGGTATAGGTTAATGTGCCTGCTCTGGGAAACTCTCCCCTGTTCCCTATTCACAGTGTGACTTGCTTTTCATGGACCTTGCCTCCCCCAGCAGATTCTGGGCCTACTGAGATCAGGATGAATGTGAATTGGCTAGATGTCTTCCCTTTCCTTCTCCACTGACTTCATTCTTCTGCTCTCTGTCAGGCAGCTCCAAGTTGGGGTTGACCAATGGGAGCCCTGGGGGAGAGCGGGGAGAGGGAGGAGGGTAGGGTTGGGGTCCTTCCACCGGGAGCCCTGGATTAGCCACTCTCCTGACCTACAGTCACAGCTGTTGGGCAACTCACCGCACACAGCCCTCTCTGCCTCCAGATCTCCTTTACTTGGAAAAGTTAAGATTCTGTAAACTGCACATCCCCAGGATGAAGCCTTTTACCGTGTACTTCAGTAAAGAGCTGTTGAGCTGAAGTAGAAGCAGCAGCTTACGATGTTTGCTCAAAGGTCAAATGCTTGTCTAACATGCACATGGTCCTGGCACCTATTCCTAGCACCACAAATAAAAAATTAAAAAGTAGACCCTGGGAGCCGGGTGTGGTGACGCATGCTTGTAATCCCAGTACTTGGGAGGCTGAGACCAGAGGATCCGGGTTCCTGGCCAGCCTCAGCTACTTAGTGAGGCTTTCCACACTTAGCAAGTCCCTGTTTCAAAATAAAGAATAAAAAAAAAATAGGGCTGGGGGTGTAGCTCAGAGGTAGAATGCCCCTGGGTTCCATCCCCAGTACCCCCCTCCCCCGCCACCAAAAAAAAAAAAAAACTGGGAACTGGGCATGGTAGTGCATACCTGTAATCCCAATACTTGGAAAGTTAAAACAGGAGGAGTACATGTTTGAGGACAATCTCAACAACTTAGCCAGACCCTGTTAAAAAAAAAAAAAATTGAGCATGGTGGCACACATATGTAATCTCAGTACTTGGGAGACTGAGGCAGGAGGATCGCAGGTTCAAGGACAGCCTCAGCAAATAGTGACACTCTCATCAATCTAGTGAGACCCTGTTTCAAAATGGAAATAAAATAGGGCTGGGGGTGTAGCTTGGAGGTAGAATGCCTCTGGGGTTTAATCCCCAGTAAAACACATACACACACACACACACACACACACACACACACACACACACATTAGCTGGGGGTGTATCTCAAAGATAGAATGTTCCTGTGTTCAATACCCCCCCCCAAAAAAGCACCCCAAACTGGGTGTGGTGACACACACTTGTAATCACAGCTTCTTGGGAGGCTGAAGCAGTAGGATCACAGGTTCAAGGCCAGCTTCAGCAACTTAGTAAGACTCTCAGCAGCTTAGTGAGAACTTGTTTGAAAATAAAAAATAAAAAAGGGCTGGAGATGTAGCTCAGAGGTTCAGTACCCCTGGGTTCAATCCCCAATACCTTGCTCCCATTTTTTTTTTTTTTAATAAAAAGGGCTAGGGTGTAGCTCAGTGGTAGAGCATTTGCTCAGCATGCATGAGGCCCTAGGTTTAATCCCCAATACTTGGGAGGAGGGGAGAAGAAGAAGAAGAATGGAATCAAACAACACATAACCGTTTGAGATTGACTTCCTTTTGCACAACCTAATACCTTGGGATTAATCTAACTTGTTGCATGGATCAGTAGTTCACTCCTTTTTGTTGCTGAATAGTATTCCATTCTATGAGTGCACTATAGTTTATCCGTTCACATTCGGGTTGTTTTCCATTTTTTGGTGATGGTGGTGCTGTGAATGGAACCCAGGGCTTTGCACCTGCTAGGCACATGCTCTACCACTGACCTACACCCCAGCCCTATTTCTCGTTTTCAGTTCTGAATAGAGCTGCTCTAAATATTCGTGTACAGGTTTTGTGTGAGGAGAGGTTTTCATTTCCTTGAGCAATGTTATGAACCAAAAAGAGTGTCGCTTCCCCAAGTTTATATGCTGAAGCCCCAACTGCCAATGTGCTTGTGCCTGGACATTATGGAGGTATTTAAGGTTGTCACTTGGACCTGCAGTGTCCCCCAGAGGCTCAGTGTCGAAGTTTTGGTCCCCAGGGTAGTGTCCAGAGCAGGACTCTTGGGAAGTGGTTGGGTTATGAGGGTTCTGACCTCAGCAGTGGGTTAGCCCATTGATGGAATGATTATTTTCTCTCTCTCTTGAAGATTGAGCCAGGGGCATTCTACCTCCAAACTACATCCCCACCTACAACCCAGTAATCCCAGGATTTAGGAGGTGGAGACAGGAGGATCATAAGTTTGAAGCCAGGCTCAGCAACTTCGTGAGACCCTGTTTCCAAATAAAAAATAAAATAGGGCTGGGGGTGTAGCTCAGAGGTAAAACACCCCTGGTACCACCAAAAAAAAGAACAAACAAACAAAAACAAAGAAGAAGAAAGGACAACCATGGTGGTACATGCTTGTAATTCTAGTACTCAGGAGGGAGGCGGAGACAGGAGGATCACAGGTTAAAGGACAGTCTCAGTGCACTGAAACTCTCAGTAACCTAGAGACACCTTCTTTCAAAACAAAATGTAAAAAAGGCCGAGGGTGTAGCTCAGAGGTAGAATGCTCCAGGTTCAATTCCCAGGACCACATATACACACACACATACAAAACACACACACACACACACACACACACACACACACACACACACACACACACGCATACACACAGACCAAAAAAAAAAAAAAAAAAAAAAAACCCTGCCCCTGTATATGTATGTGTGTATGTATGTATATGCATAGTGGTGCATGTGTGGTGGTGCATGCCTGTAATCTTAGTACTTGGGAGACTGAGACAGGAAGATCACAGGTTCAAACCCAGCCTCGGCAACTTAGCAAAACCCTCAGTGACCTAGTGAGACCCTGTTGCCCAATAAGAAATAAAATTGGGTTGGGGTGTAGGTTGGACAAATGTCTCTGGGTTGAATCCTCAGTACTATAAAATAAAAATAAAAATAAAATAAAATAACATAGGGGCTGGGCATGGTGGCGCAAGCTTATAATACCAGTACTTGGGAGGCTGAGACCAGGATCCAGGTTCTCAGCCAGCCTCAGCTACTTAGTGAGGCTCTCTGTAACTTACTGAGACCCTGTTTCAAAATAAGGAATAAAAAATAGGACTGGGGATGTAGCTCGAAGGTAGAATGCCCCTGGGTTCTATCCCCAGTACCGCCAAAATAAATAAATAAATAAAATGAATAAAAATAAATAAATAAGTAAATAAAATAGGGCTGGGGCTGTAGCTCAGAGGTAAAATTCCCCTGGGTTCCATCCCAAGTTCCACAAATTTAAAAAAAAAAAAATGAAAAAAATAAAATAGAAAGGGCTGGGGGTGTAGCTACGAGGTAGAATGCATGCCCAGCTCCATCCAATAGCTTGTGTGTGTGTGTGTGTGTGTGTGTAGTACTGGGGATTGAACCCAGAGGCATTCTACCTTAGAACTATGCTGAGGCTGGCCGCGAACCTGGATCCTCCTGTCTCAGCCTCCCAAATGCTGGAATTACAAGCGTGCACCACCACGCCCGGCTTGTGGGCCCTCTTTTCATGTAAAGTTCTGCCATCATTGTCTTGAAATGCTCAAGAATTTCTGCACAAGAGGCTCACATTTTTATTTTGCACTTGGCCCCACAGACAGTATAATCAGTCCTGGGAGTGGGGTCGTCTCAGGCTACCAGGGTTTTTGCCCTGTTTACTTGTTGAAGGACCCTCTAGCTGTTCCCTCCACCCATTCCATCTTTGGCTGGATCCCAGTCCAATCTGAGGGGTTCTCACCTGGCCCCTTGGGCTCCTGCTGCCTGTCTCTTGGCTCCAGCATAACCAATTTGGAGCCTTCACCAAAGGCCTATGACTCTACTTTCCAAGTGAAGACTTGCCTTAATTAAGGCCTTTGAATTGGAGGCAAAGGAAGCTTCCCTCTTCCACTCTGTCACCTCAAAAATGTACTTTATCACTTATGTGGTGGATATAAACAGACACCATCATAATATCTTCCCAATTTTCACTCTGTTACGGTTGTAATGGCGTTGAGGACTCTTTTCGTTGACTCAAAGAAAAGAAATTGAATCGGGAATTAAAACTAATAGATGGCTTGGTTGCAGCATTAACAAAAACTTTTTTACAAAGTCAGTAGGAAATAGAAAGGGAAGAGAAGAAAAGCAGTGTGCCTGGCAGACACGCGGGAGAGCCTGAAAGTGGAACTCTCCCCACCCTCAGACCCCAGTCTTTAAAGACAGTTTTCATATTGGCATATTCTTATCAGCGTTACCAAGGCAACGGGCTAGTAACTTATTTCTTAGCCAGGTGGTGCCTCCTTGTCTCTGGACAGTGAGCTTACCAAGTGCAGAGATCAATAATCTACCTTGCTTTCACCCCTATTGTCTCGGGCTATATTGGTTGCTTATCAACTATGGAGGCTTTGAAGCAGTACAGGGTTTACCTTTCTGGGTCCCAAAGAATAGGAGGGAAATAGAGGCATAAATTACAGCCAGTGGAGCTGTGGGTGATCTCTAAGAGCCAGACTTAAGGCTCTTGCTATCTTTATGGCTCTAAAATGCACCAGGCAGAGTCACTGTGATCTTAGGGGTTTCAATGGTCTCTACATATTTTTGAGGCTAAAGGCTTTACTATGGGTAGCATTAGGACAAAGGGAAGAAGGGAGGGGGCATTCGGAGGAACAACCGGCAAAGTAGCCGATTCTCCCTGCTTGAGTGCTTTTACAGTACCCAGACCCTGATTGCATTTTGGAAGTTAATACCAGAGCACTTTTATTGCCAGCACAACTCTGCCAAGACCAGTTGTCAAGAAGCTTGTTTTAAAGCAAGATGAAGCTGGGGAGTGGTGGTGCAGATCTGTAATCCCAGTACTTGGGAGGCTGAGCCAGGAGGATTGCAGGTTCAAGGCCAATCTCAGCAATTTAGTGAGACTCTCAGCAACCTAGTGAGACCCTGTTTCAAAATAAAGAATAAAAAATAGGGCTGGGGGTGGAGGTTGGAGGTAGAATGCCCCTGAGTTCAATCCCTAGTATTAAAAAAAAAAAAAAACCAACGGAAAAAAAGATGGTTTATAGTCAGGCATGGTGACACATGCCTGTAATCCTGTAATCCTAGCTACTGAGAAAGTTGAGGTAGGAGGATTGCAAGTTTGAGGCCAGCCTGGGCAACTTAGACTCTGTTTTAAAATTAAAAACATAAAAAGTGGTACAACATCCCTGATTCAGTTTCTAGTAGTGGAAAAAAAAAAAGAGAGAGATGATTTACAGCGAACTTTACCCATATTGTTACAAATATGCCAAGGTTTGGGGAGGAGGATGCTATTAGCTGGAGGCAGGGGCAGGTGGTGGCTTGTGAAACAGAGGTGTCTCCTCTTTTTAGGGTTCTTGTCTAGAAGATTTTGATGAATGAAGTCCAAGGACTAGTGAAAGGTATAGAAATATGCAAGTTTATTTTAAGTCAGGGAAAGATAGAGGACAAGGCAGCTCCCCCCCAAAAAAGGGGGGTTCCGGGAATAGAGTAACCTCGAAGCCCTTGCAGGGGGAGTGAGCTTTTTTTTTTTTTTTTCCAGTACTGGGAATTGAACCCAGGGGCATTCTACCCCTGAGCTACACCCCCAGCCCTAATTTTTATTCTTTATTTTGAAACAGGGTCTCACTAAGTTGTGGAGTGCCTCACTAGGTAGCTGAAGCTGGCCTCGAACCCGGATCCTCCTGTCTCAGCCTCCCAAATGCTGGGATTATAAGCGTGCGCCACCACACCTGGCTTTTTTTTGGGGGGGGGGGGAGTGCACTTTTAAACCTTCCTGAAGGATCACAGGTTCGCAGCAAACCTCAGCTACTTCGTGAGGCCCTCCGCAACTTAGTGAGACCTGTTTCAAAATAGAGAATAAAAAACAGGGCCAGAGGTATGGCTCAGAGGTAGAATGCCCCTGAGTTCAATCTCCCGTACCAGGAAAAAAAAAAAAAAAAAAAAAAAAAGAAATAGGGCTGGGGATGTAGCTTGGATGTAGAATGCCCCTGGGTTTAATTCTAGTTACCACAACAAACAAACAAAAAACCTTCCTGAGATTTTCTGTCAGTTCTTCTGTGAGTGGTCAGATTTGGGTTTTGGGGAATCAATGATTTTTGCACAATTTTTTTTTTTGTGGTACTGGGGATTGAACTCAGGGGCATTCTACCTCCGAGCTATACCCCAGCCCTATTATTATTCTTTATTTTGAAACAGGGTCTCACTAAGTTGCGGAGTGCCTCACTAGGTAGCTGAGGCTGGCTGAGAACCTGGATCCTCCGGTCTCAGTCTCACAAATGCTGGGATTACAAGCATGCGCCACCACACCCCACCGAATCTTGCTCAATTTTTATGCTTAATTTGAATGATTATCTGTGGGCCGGTCAGGGCCCTGTCTCCTGGTGCCCACCAGTCTCTCACCTTCCTGCTTACCTCCCAACCTCACAGAAGGGGAGACGCAGATGGCCGCTTTAATTTTTTCTGTCCCCATGTCCTGTGCCTTGGCTCACTTGGAGACCATAGGTTTGCATCCTGCACTGCCTGTTTACCAAGTTCATGAACTCAAACGTGGAGCAACTGACCTAACCACTCTGGGCTGGATGATTTCAGCTCTGAAGAGGGGTTAGCAACACTTCCTCATTGAACTGTGCGACATGTGATTGTGAGGAGTAACCAAGAGGGTTTGTGTAAAGGGTCTGAGGCTGGCTCATAGCAGCCTTCTGTCAGAGAACAGGGGTCAATGTCACCTTTGACTGCTGTGCATACTCAGGGAGTCAAGCATCACTGTGTCGGCTCCATCCTCCTCTTAGCTTTCTAGGAGCTGGGGCAGAATTATCAGGCCCCTATTCGAATTTGGAAAAGGTAGCCGGGCGTGGTGGCGCATGCTTGTAATCCCAGTACTTGGGAACCTGAGACAGAAGGATCACAGGTTCGCGGCCAGCCTCAGCTACTTAGTGAGGCCCTCTGCAACTTAGTGAGACACTGTTTCAAACTAAAGAATGAAAAATAGGGCTAGGGATATAGCTTAAAGGTAGAATGCCCCTGGGTTCAATCCCCAATACTGAAAAAAAAAAAAAGGTAAAGGTAGGTGATCAGAAAATAAAACACGGGTAGACTACAAACAAAAAAATTTTTTTTTTGGTGGTATTGGGGATTGAATCCAAGGGCATTATACTTCTGATCTACATCCCCAGCCTTTTCAATTTTTATTTTTTGTGTGTGGGTGTGTGGGGGACATAAAGGTACTTGGGATTGAACCTAAGGACATTCTACCTCTGAGCTACACCCCCAGCCCTATTTTATTTTATTTTTTATTTTGAAACAGGGTCTTGCTAGGTTGCTGAGAGTCTCACTACTTGCTGAGGCTGTCCTCTAACCTGTAATCCTCCTGTCTCATCCTCTAAAGTACTGGGATTACGGGCATGTGCCACCATGCCCAGCTTTTTTTTTTTTTTTTTTTTTTTGCGGTACTGGGGATTCAACTCAGGGGCATTCTACCTCTGAGCTATACCCCAGCCCTATTTTTTATTCTTTATTTTGAAACCGAGTCTCACTAAGTTGCAGAGTGCCTCACTAGGTAGCTGAGGCTGGCCGTAAACCCGGATCCTCTGGTCTCAGCCTCCCGAATGCTGGGATTACAAGCATGCGCCACCACACCCGGCTTTTTTTTTTTTGAAACAGATTCTTGCTAAGTTACTGGGGGTCTTGCTGAGTTGCTGAAGCTGGCCTTGAGCCTGTGATCCTCCTGCCTCAGCCTCCCAAATACTGAGATTACAGGTGTGTGCCACTGCGCCCTGCTAGAACACAGGAATTCCCAATTCCAGTTGCATAGCACCAGCCTTCACTCAAGAAGTGTTCACAGGGCTGGAGGTGTACTTCTATGGCAGGGCATTTGCCTAGCATGCAAGAGGCCCTAGGTACACACACACACACACACACACACACACACACACACACACACACACACAGGTGTTTGCATCAGAGATGATTCACAGCTTCGAAAATATTCACCTATGTGTCCCAGACCAAAAGCACAATTGTGATAAGGACTTAGCGGCTCTTTCGCTAAGAGCACTGACTCCACTTGGGCCTGCAGGTGACCAGTGGGTAACTAAAAGCAGGATAGAACTTGGCATCCCCGCCGGGCGTGGTGGCGCACGCTTGTAATCCCAGCATTCGGGAGGCTGAGACGGGAGGATCTGGGTTCACAGCCAGCCTCAGCCTACCTAGTGAGGCACTCCAGAACTTGGTGAGACCCTGTTTCAAAATAAAGAATAAAAAATAGGGCTGGGGGTATAGCTCGGAGGTAGACCGCCCCTGAGTTCAATCCCTAGTACCGCAAAAAAGAAAAAAAAAAAAAAAAAAAAGAACTTGGCATCCCCACCTTCCTTTTGCATCTGTCTCTTTGCCATTTTAAGCCTTAGGGAAAGCTGGTGATCCTTCAAGCCTGAAGGCAACAAGATAAGAGCAACTAGGGTATTTCAGGATTTGCAGGGAGCAACATAATCAACAGGTGGCTAACTGCCAGCTTTTACGATGCCCTGGGCAGAGCCTAGTCTCCAGTCATTGCCCCAGACTGATGCCATTTTGCCTCTCTAATTTATCCTTCCTCAAGTCTTTCCCTCCTACAGTCACCTCGGATTCCTAGAATACACTTCTTGTGACAAGAGTCAAAACTACCCCCCCAGGCAGCAGCGACTTTCTTATCCCCACTTGACCCATCTTGAGATAATGATCATTAGACCAATACTGCTTAACTATGCATAGTTGCCTCCCTATACTTTTATTACTTCCTCTATCTATACCTTAAGCTTGGGCCTGAATCCTGACCCCAAGACAGGGTCAAGGACCTTATTCCCCCACTCTTCCCATTCTGGCTATATTGAATATAAAATTCCTTTCCTACTTCACCATTACTTTTATCATTTAGGGGTTTTTTGGGGGTTGGGGGAGGTTAAATGGCTGGACTTACCATATTGGGAATTTCTGAAGTCAGGGCCCCCGAGTCTAGGATTCCAGCAATACAGTGACCAGCTACCCAGCTGATAACACCTGTGGTGATGTCTGAAAATGGCCTGATCCAGTGAGGGTTTTTCTGTGTATGTGGTACTGGAGGTTGAACCAGGACATACTACCACTGAGCTATACCCCCAGCCCTTCTTATTTATTTTGAAACAGGGTCTTGCTAAATTGCAGAGGCTAGTCTCAAACATTCGATCTTTTTGTCTCAGCTTCTCAAGTACTGATATTACAGGTGTGTGCCACCATGTCAGGATAAGTGCCGGGTGTGGTGGCACACGCTTGTAATTCTAGTACTTGGTAGGCTGAGACAGGAGGATCACAGGTTTGTGGCCCTCCACAACTTAGTGAGATCCTGTTTCAAAATAAAGAATAAAAAAATAGGGCTAGGAGTGTAGCTCGGAGGTAGAATGCCCCTGGGTTCAATCCCCAGTATGGCAAAAAAAAAAAAAAAAAAAGTAGGTAAGACTAAGCAGGACAAGGTGGTGCAGGCCTGTAATCCCAGTCATTCAAGATGCTAAGGCAGGAGGATCCCAAGTACAAGGTCAGCCTCAGCAACTTAGGTAAAACATCCCTGGCTTCAATCCCTAGTACTAGAAAAAAAAAAAAAAAAAAAAAAAAAAAAAGACTAAGCCAGGCATGGAAGTGCACCCCTGTAATCCAACCTACTCAGGAGGCTTAAGTAGGAGGATCACAGGTTTGAGACCAGCCTGGGTAACTAAGGCAGACTTTGTCTCAAAATAAAGTAAAAAGGGCCAAGGATGTAGCTCAGTGGTAGAGTGCTCGCCAAGCATGCATAAGGCCCTAGGTCCATCCCTAGTTTCACCCCCCCCCCAAAGAGAGACAGAGAATAGATAACATTACCATAGTTATAAGGAGTAGAAGCACCATTACTTGGCTTTGAGTCCTAACTGCTATTTCCTATTAGTAATTGCCTCAATGTCTCCATCTGTGAAATAAAGATTAAATAATACACCCTACCTTTCAGGCTTATAAGAATGAATGTGAACTATCCTTAGCACCGAGCACTGCCCAGTATCTATTCATTCTTTTAATTACTTCCATGTTTGAGTAACCCCGGGAGTCCACGGTCTTAGGACTCCCTATTCTTCAACACTGGGTGGAGAGGGCATTCTAGGGTAGGGGTTGGCCTACAAGAGGGGGTTCTGTGAGTCCTGGGACAGGGAGGGAGGCCACCACTTGTCGCGTAGTAACGGGGTTTTCCCTGCATGTGTTGGCGCAGGCTGGTGTTTATAGGTAACCAGGTGGTGGTGGGGTGATCTGTAAAGAAGTTAAAGGCTAAACAAAAGGGAATTCCTCGGGTGGAATGAATGGGCACAGTGCCTGGCATGAGCTAGGTTATCTGGAAGGGCAGCCCTTCAAGCCTTCCCGCTCTCCAGGGGGCTCCTTGTGGCCATAGAAACTGACCAGCTCCCTTTCAACAGTGCCCTGAGGAAGGGTTATTTAACTGCGGCACCTGAGGGCCTCACACAACCTTCCTCCTGTGACAAGGCCCAAGAGCGCTTGGCCCCAGTGTCCCACTGAGATGGGGTGCCACTCCAGCAAGGGCACCCGGGTGGCGGATCAGCCCCAGGAACCTGCAGAAGAGCCCGAGGGAGGAGAGCCGAGTCTGGAAACAGGCGCCGACGCAGCGGATGGCAAGGACACCTCTCTGAAGGATGGAAGCCCTGAGCTGAGGAGCTGAGCCGCTTCTTCTCGGAGTCTGATGCTCACCCGTGCCATTTCTGGAACCGAAGACATTCCCCATCCTGAGACTCTCTGAACCGGAGGAGGCGAGAGATCCTTCCTCTTTGAGATTCAGGCTTGAGAAGTTATCTTCAAGCCGGGCATGGTGATGCATTCCTGTAATCCCACTACTTCGGAGGCTGAGACAGGAGGATCACAGGTTTGAGGCAAGCCTCAGCAACTTAGCGAGACCTTGTTTCAGAACAAAAATAAATAAATAAAAAGGGCTGGGTTGTAGCTCAGAGGTAGAATGCCCCTGGATTTGATCCCCAATAACCCCTCCCCCCCAAAAAAAGTTGCCTTCAGCAGGCCTTGCTCCTGGCACTGTGTAGAGGACGAAGCCTACAGGAACCCAATTTCCTCAGCTCCTGGCAGAGGGGACAACAGAAGTCTTCCACTTTTCCACAGCTTCTGGAAACAGAGGGGCCTGGAGGCAGAGTCTCTGGTCCAGTGACTACCTGCTGCCACCTTGTGACTGTCAGGTGACCCCACCTGCCTCACTGTCCTGAACTCCGCGGAGGCTCTGTGGCCATAACATTGACTGGGGTGTACGCATCTCAGCTGGGGCACTCTCTCCCTTTCCTTTTTTTCAATGGTTGGCTGAAAAAGCCAACATCCCAGACAGGAGGATTTTGCATTTGGCTCACCCCACACTGTCTGCATGAATAATTTAATATTTAACTTGCAGCGTTGCTAATGCATTATGGGAATGCTCAGAAGCAGACGGGGATCACACAAATGGAAGGCAGCAAAGTGTTGGTCATCCAGTAAGTGGAGCGTCGAGTTCTGGTGGGAAGAATGGAGGAGGGACTCACACGTTCCTGCCTATTAAATCCCCAGGAAAATGTCTGTCTGCTGATATTCGCATGTCTCCTACTACCAAAAGTCTGTCAATTTGAACCCTCTAGCATCCGATCCGAGCTATCTGCATCCGGCCTTCAGAAATATTTCGTTGTTTACTAACATGTCTGTCAGTCTTTCTTTTTTGCCCTGCATGTGTTTTGTTTTGAATGAAAATTCCAAAGCATTTTCATTTGAAATCAAATAGACATGTTTGCAAATAAATGATGACACACGCCTTTGAAAGACAGGATTGGGGATCAGAGACTTAGAGGGTTGGCACAGAAGGGTGGGTGGATCTGTGGAACAGGAGTGAGAACAAGAGCGAGCCTTGGCCGTGTGCCAGGCGGCGCACTGAGAACTCCAGGGCTGGTTGAATAACACTAGCCCTGTTTTATAGGTGAGGAAATTAAGTCCCTTGCCTGCATATGGCCAGCTAGGACAAGCAGAACCATATTCAAATACCAGCAGTAGACTTCTGAACTTACTCAGAGACCTGCTCAAAGAGGAGGCTCTTGCCAGGGCGGTGAGGTGGTGGGCACCTGTAATCCCAGTGACTGGGGAGGCTGAGGCAGGAGGATCCCAAGTTTGAAGCCAGCCTGAGCAACTTAGTGAGACCTGGTCTCAAAATAAAATAAAATAAAAAGGGCAAGCTGGGCGTGGTGGTGCACACTTGTAATCCCAGTATTTGGGAGGCTGAGACAGGAGGATCGCAGATTCGTGGCCAGCCTTAGCAACTTAGTGAGGCTCTCCGAAATTTAGTGAGACCCTGTTTTAAAACAAAGAATAAAAAATAGGGCTAGGGTAGCCGGGCGTGGTGGCGCACGCTTGTAATCCCAGCATTCAGGAGGCTGAGACCAGAGGATCCGGGTTCGAGGCCAGCCTCAGCTACCTAGTGAGGCACTCCGCAACTTAGTGAGACTTGGTTTCAAAATAAAGAATAAAAAATAGGGCTTGGGGGTATAGCTCGGAGGTAGAATGCCCCTGAGTTCAATCCCCAGTACTGCAAAAAAAAAAAAAAAAAAAAAAAAAGGGCTAGGGTATAGCTCAGGGTTAAATCCCTGGGTTTAATCTCCAGTTCTGCATGTGCACAAACGTGCGCGCGCGCGCAGACACGTACACACACACACACACACACACACACACACACACAAATTAAAATAAAAAGAGCTCAGTATTTGGAAGGCTGAGACAGGAGAGATAGCAGGAAAGCCTTAGCAACGTAGTGAGACTCTGTTTCAAAACAAAAAGTAAAATAGGATCAAGGGTGTAGTTCAGAAGTAGAATGCCCTTGGGTTCAATCCCCAGGACAACAAAAAATAAATAAAATAAACTGGAGGTGTGGCTCAGTGGTACAGTGCCCCTAGTTCCCTGTACAGTAAAAAAAAAAAAAAAAGAGGGTCTTTTTCATGAATAAACTGACAACCTGTTCCTTGCAGCATGTAGTGACACTTCCGTCTCTCTTTCTCTCTTTTATTTTTATTTTTTGGTACTGGTAATTGAACTCAGGGACATTCTACCTCTGAGCTACATCCCCAGCCCTTTTTATGTTTTATTTTGAGAGAAGGTCTTGCTAAGTTGCTGAGGCTGGCCTTGAACCTATGATCCTCCTGTCTCAGCCTCCCAAGTACTGAGATTGCAGGTGTGTGCCACCATGCCTGGCTGACACATCTCTTTATTCATTTGGACCTACTGACCTGAGCAGGAATAAAGTGTTGGAAGGGACTTTTTTGTTTTTTGGTACTGAGGATTGAATCCAGGGGCATTCTACCTCTGACCTACACTCCCAGCCCTATTTTATTTTATTTTTTGCGGTACTGGGGATGGAACTCAGGACCATTCTACCTTCGAGCTACACTCCCAGCCCTATTTTTAATTCTTTATTTTGAAACAGGGTCTCACTAAGTTGCAGAGGGCCTCACTAAGTAGCTGAAACTGGCTGTGAACCTGTGATCCTCCAGTCTAAACCTCCCAAGTACTGGGATTACAAGCATGCGCCACCACGCCCAGCTTCTTATTTTATTATTTATTTATTATTTTGTGGCACTGGAGGTTGAACCCAGAGGCATTCTCCCTTTAAGCTACACCCCCAGCCCGATTTTATTTATTATTTGGAAACAGGGTCTTGCTAGGTTGAAGAGTCTCACTGCTTGCTGAGGCTATCCTTGAAACTGCGATCCTCCTGTCTCAGCCTCCCAAGTACTGGGATTATCAAAGTGCACCACCATGCCCAGCACGGACCGTTCTTTTTGGTCACAAAAACCTGGAAACCATAGGGTGACTGTGGTAAAGAAGGAAAAAAGGAAAAAAGGAAGAAAACTACCAAAGGTTGCTTTTGCTTCAGGAGAGCCTGACTTTCCCAGAAAGGAGCAAGAGAGACGGGCCTCATCAGCTAGCTGGCCTGAAGCCTCGCTCTGTCCCAGGGGTGCGGAGCTTTCCCTGGGCCAGGAAACAGGCTTGGGCTTGTGGCTAGGGATCAGGAAGTTGGAGGCCTCTTTCCAGAGCTTTTTGGGAATAGGCCAAGCTCTGGGAAAGGATTTCATTTTTTTAGACACCTCTGTTTTCCTCTCTCCTCTCTCCTAATGGAAATTCACCCAGCAAAACAGGCCTGTGCCTGGTAGGATATGCTCACAATGTCCACACTCAGGGAAGAGTTCTTGGATGGTGGTGCGGCTTTGAGGCCGGGTGGGGCTTTTTCACTAGCTCCTGAGCGGCCGAACTTACTCAGCGTCTTACCTAAGCAAAGGATGGAGGCTCAGAAACCAAGTGATTTGTTTTGCTTACTTTTTGGGATGGAGCAAATGCTCTTTCAATTAAATTCAAAGTCTGTGAGGGCATTTAAGAACAGGATTTCATCCACCCCCAGCTGTGGCAGGCATACTGTCATTTGCCAGGAAGTTATTCCATAACAGGAAAAGGAATCCAGTGTCTTTCTGTTTTTTGTTTTGTTTTTGGTACTGGGGATTGAACCCAGGGGTGTTCTATCTCTGAGCCACACATTCAGTCCTATTTTTTTTTTATTCTTTTTTTTTTTTTTTTTTCAGTACTGGGGATTGAACTCAGGGGCATTCTACCTCCGAGCTACACCCCCAGCCCTATTTTTTATTCTTTATTTTGAAACAGGGTCTCACTAAGTTGCGGAGTACCTCACTAAGTAGCTGAGGCTGGCCTCGAACCCGGATCCTCCGGTTTCAGCCTCCCAAATGCAAATGCTGGGATTACAAGCGTGTGCCACCCCGCCCGGCTCCAGTCCTATTTTATTTTATTTATTGTTTTGCACTGAGGGTGGAACTCAGGGGCATTCTACTTCGGAGCTACACCCCCACCCCTATTTTTTATTCTTTTTTTTTTTTTTTTTTTTTTTTTTTTTTTTTGCAATACTGGGGATTGAACTCAGGGCATTCTACCTCCGAGCTATACCCCCAGCCCTATTTTTTATTCTTTTTTGTTTGTTTTGTTTTGTTTTTGCGGTACTGGGGATTGAACTCAGGGATAGTCTACCTCCAAGCTACACCCCCAGCCCTATTTTTTATTCTTTATTTTGAAACCAGGTCTCACTAAGTTGCGGAGTGCCTCAGTAGGTAGCTGAGGCTGGCCGTGAACCCGGATCCTCCGGTCTCAGCCTCCCGAATGCTGGGATTACAAGCGTGCACCACCACGCCCGGCTATATTTTTTATTCTTGATTTTGAAACAGGGTCTCACTAAGTTGCGGAGTGCCTCACTAAGTAGCTGAGGCTGGCGCCGAAACGTCGATCCTCCTATTTCAGCCTCCCAAGTACTAGGATTACAAGAGTGCGCCACCATGCCTGGCTCCTATTTTATTTTGGAACATGGTCTCTCTAGGTTGCTGAAGGTCTCGCTAAGTTGCTCAGGCTGGCCTCCAGCCTGCGATGCCAAGTACTGCACCACAATACCTGGCTAGCCAGTTTCTTTCTTTCTTTTTTTTTTTTTTTTTTTTGCGGTACTGGGGATTGAACTCAGGGGCATTCTACCTCCGAGCTACACCCCCAGCCCTATTTTTTATTCTTTATTTTGAAACCGAGTCTCACTAAGTTGTGGAGGGCCTCACAAGGTAGCTGAGGCTGGCCGCGAACCCAGATCCTCCGGTCTCAGCCTCTCGAATGCTGGGATTACAAGCGTGGGCCACCATGCCCGGCTGCCAGTTTCTTTTTAAGGACATTCTAGTTGTTCCATTGGGTTCTGGTATCCCTCATCTCTTTCCCTCAGAGGCTCAGGAATGTTTTAAGTGTCAGATTAAAGTGGTCAGTGTGGGTGCTGTGAGGTCTGTGAGGCTGGTTGGAGGAGGCTGAGAACAAAGGACTCCAGGGATGGTGGGAGAGTAAAGAGAAATGCCTCTAACCATCACCCTGCCCCCAACCCCATATTTTTTTTTTTTTTTTTTTTTTTTTGTGGTACTGGGGATTGAACTCAGGAGCATTCTACCTCCAAGCTACATCCCCAGC
>PVLC010029125.1:0-20462 GCA_004027655.1 Graphiurus murinus
AGAGAGAGAGAGAGAGAGAGAGAGAGAGAGAGAGAGAGAGAGAGAGAGAGCGCGAGAGAGCGCTAGAGAGGCATAGGAGTGGAAGCAGCCATGGAAACAGACCGAGAGAAAGAAAAAGACTGATAAACACAGACATACACATATAGAAGACAGAGAAAGAGACAAGGACAGAAAGAGACAAAGAAAAAATGAGAAATAGACACAAAAACACAAAGACATGATATTCATAAATAGAGAGTAATAAATGCAGGTATAGATCCTGATCATCCAGCCTCCACCGGAACACTCTGAGTATCCAGGAACTACTGAGCCCTTCTATTGAGTTTTCTCTATTTACAGTTTTTCAAGCTCCTGAAAATAATTTTCACAGATATTCTTAGAAGATATGAACTATCATTATCTTCATTTTATAAATGAGACATTGAAAACTCTTAAGATTGACATCCCCTGCTCATAGATAAGACAGTAATATTTCAACACAGGATACGCAACTCCTAAGTCCAAGACTATATACACCAACAGTTCTCGAGTGGTGGTGTTTTGTCACAGAGCTTAGAGATCACTTTTATTATCACATGGGAAAGGTAAAAGAAGGCTGCTACTAACATCCAGTAGGTAGACAACTGGATGTAGGTAACATCCAGTAGGTAGACAACTCCCTGATGGGAGTTGTAGGAGCCCAGCTGGGCCCTCCCCCCCCCCCTGGCAGTTGCTATCTGCATATGAGCAATTATACTGTCTCTTCTGCTATGGCTACATTGGCGTCTCGAAGTCTGGAGATTGCTCCTAGGATGCGTAGATGAAAGACCCTCCTACTTCTTAGAAAGTAAATATATGACCCTAAAGTGTTGGGGTCTTAGCCCTGCTGGTCCGGAGAGACCCCACCTCTAGATGGTGCCTGGCAGTGTGCCAGGAGCGGCTGCAGGTGGTAACATCCTAGGGCTGCCCCATGCTAGAGCGCATGCACCAGCACGCCCAGCTCGTGGCCGGCCCAGGTGAGGGCTGTATGCAGGCACCTCGTGGCTCAAGCCCTGTGTGGCTTTAAGAGCCTCCACCTCCCGAGAGGAAGTCGGTTGGTTGGCTGGCTGGTTGTTGATGGGGGAATGGTTGATTGCTGGAGAGAGAGGTTGTTGGGGGTTTGTTGGAGAGGTACTATTGCGAGGAAGGGCTACGGAGAACGAGAAGGGGGGAGAGAGACGATTGTGGCTAGAGAGATGGTTACTGTCAGGGTTAAGAGAACGATTACTGTCATTGTCACTATTACTGCTTGGGTAGCATCCTCGGTCCCAGAGAGAGACAGAGGTATAATAAAGAGAAGCTTGAACCAGCAACATTTGGTTATCGTCTCCATTGGAGCCTCACGGTTGAGGGTGCAGCGTGGGGGATGATACTAAAGGATTATGCCTTTATGACTCTAGAAAGTTTGCTTGACCAGCCTATGTTAAGAATGCGGGCTAGCTGGGCGTGATGGCGCACGCTTGTAATCCCAGCATTCGGGAGGCTGAGACCGGAGGATCCGGGTTCGCGGCCAGCCTCAGCTACTTAGTGAGGCACTCCGCAACTTAGTGAGACTTGGTTTCAAAATAAAGAATAAAAAATAGGGCTGGGGGTGTAGCTTGGAGGTAGAATGCCCCTGAGTTCAATCCCCAGTACCGAAAAAAAAAAAAAAAAAAAGAATGCGGGCTATACTTGTAAAACGAGGAAGTGGTGCTATTTGTGATCTGACAATGATTGATATGTCATAAATGTCTATGTAACCCTGTTGCACTCAAGAAATGTATTAAAAAATCCGTGCTGAAAAAATAAATTAATTAATTTTTTAAAAAATAAAAAGTATATCTGAAATAGAAAAAAAAAAAAATAAGCATCCCCTGATGACAAGACAGCCTCCCACATCAAAGAACCGTCTGACCCAAATGTCAATAGTGTAGCCATTGAGAAAAACAAAGCAACCTAATACTCAGCTGCTCCCATGTAGGCTCTAGTTCATCCCTTCCTTTCCTCCTAGACATCTAAATCACTTGCAATATATATTTATTCATTAGTACAACAAACACTTGCTGAAAGCTTCCTAATTATTAGGTACTAATATAAAAGAAATGGATTAAGACCTGATTCCTAACAGCCTACTACAATAAAAGAGATCCGTAAAGACATAGCTTCAAGTCCATGTGCCAAATGCTATGATAAAGATACATTAAAAAAAAAAAAACCTTTGGGAAACACAAGCAAGGAACTCATAACTCAAGAAATCCAGGCCTTCCAGGTTTGGTGATGCATTGTCTGTAATCACAGTACTTGGGCGGCTAAAACAGGAGGATTTCAGGTTTAAGGCCAGCCTCAGCAACTTACTGAGTCTCAGCAACTTAGCAAGATCCTAATTCAAATTAAATTTAAAAAAAAAATTTAAAGGCTAAGGGTGTGGCTCAGAGGTAGTATGTCCCTGGGTTCAACCCACAGTACAAGGACGAGGAAGGAAGGAAGGAAGGAAGGAAGGAAGGAAGGAAGGAAGGAAGGAAGGAAGGAAGGAAGGAAGGAAGGAAGGAAGGAAGGAAGGAAGGGAGGGAGGGAGGGAGGGAGGGAGGGAGGGAGGGAGGGAGGAAGACTGTGGTTTTTAGGGTATACACGGAGTTATGCAACAACTCAAATGACATATGCCATTGACTAAGAGATTTTGGTCTTGAAACATGCTAGAATATACTCAGAGAAACTGGACATTAGAAAGAACTGTAAATATTTACAATATCAGCTGCAGAAAAAATAACATATAGAACAGCAAAAAAAAATCTGAAAAATTAAAGATGAAAAGGGGTCTGCTGGTTATGAAAGTTACACTGACATATTTGCTAAGATAACATCTCATGAAAGTCCTAAGCCAAGTAACAGTGCTGGCAGAACAGCTCTGAGCTAATACTATTTTAGAAAAGCACTACTAACAATTGAGAATTGCAAGAGGTTTTAAGGATGCTAAGAAAGAGGCTGTTTGTGCATGGATAGACCAATGCCACAGACTGCTATAAGAGAGGGAAATGACAATAACAGAGAAAAGACAACATTCAAGAAGCTACAACATGGATGAACCTTCAAAACATTACACTAAGTGAAAGAAGCCACATGTTGAATGATTTCATTTATATGGAATATCCTGAATAGAAAAATCTAGAGACAGAGCCGGGTATGGTGGAGCACGCTTGTAATCCCAGCATTCGGGAGGCTGAGACCAGAGGATCTGGGTTCGCGGCCAGCCTCAGCTACCTAGTGAGGCACTCCAAAACTTAGTGAGACCCAGTTTCAAAATAAAGAATAAAAAATAGGGCTGGGGGTATAGCTTGGAGGTAGAATGCCCCTGGGTTCCACCCCCAGTACCGCAAAAAAAAAAAGAAAAATCTAGAGACAGAAAGGTTAGTGGTTGCCAAAAGATGAGGGGAAAGAGGGGATAGGGAGTGATAGCTTACGGGTAGATTGCTCCATGTGGGAATAACAAAAATGTTCAGAAATTAGATAGTGATGATGGTTGCACAACTCCGTGTATACCCTAAAAACCACTGAATTGCACTAAATTGGTGTATGAATTATATCTCAATAAAGAAAAGAAAAATAATAATAATAATTTTTTCTGATAGGTTCAACAATGCTTTTTACCAGAGCCCTAAATTAGACTAGATGAAAACTGTAAAATGTTATTGTTTCTGGATATGTGCTCTGTGTCCCTCCCAAACTTCTGGTAAAAAAAAAATAGTAATAATAAGATGTTGATGCTTATTTTCCTGAAATGTGACACATACCACAGCCCCATGACCAAGAAATTTTATGCTTTGCGAAGGATAAGTACACATACATCTAACTTTAATTTCTGTGTTCGCTATGTTAAACAAGAAACAGGAATTCAGAATTTCCATTGAGCTTCATCTTGAGTATGTCATTTACACAGTTGTTAATGTTGGGACACAGCTGAGAAGTCAACAGTAGCAAATGTTTGGCATAGATTTTGAAAATGAACTCACAAGTGAAGATTTTGAAGAACTTCATGCATCTAATGACAAGAAGATAACATCACCTAGCTTACCAAAAAAAGTCGTTAATAACTGGTCTTGAAACTGCCTATTAACAGTAAGAAAGTGATTTCTGGTTTGTTGGCTTGTGGGATTATTTATTTATTTATTTTTCAGCACGGATTTTTTTTTATACATTTCTTGAGTACAACAGGGTTACGTAGACATTTATGATATATCAATCATTGTCAGATCACAAATAGCACCACTTCTTCGTTTTACACGTATAGCCCACATTCTTAACATAGCCTGCTCAAGCAAACTTTCTAGAGTCATAAAACCATACTCCTTTAGGGTCATATATTTACTCTCTAAGAAGTAGGAGGGTCTTTCATCTACGCATCCTAGGGGCAATCTCCAGACTTCGAGACGCCAATGTAGCCATAGCAGAAGAGTCAGTGTAATTGCTCATATATGCAGATAGCAACTGCCAGGGGGGAAAGGGCCCATCTGGGCTCTATTTGTGTGATTTTTTAAAAAAATACAAATAAACCTTGTAAATTTTTATCACATAAGGGGAAAAATATATGCTTTTAAGGATTAAAGGTTATTTATATATTACATCATTTAGTTCGCTGTTTTTAAGGCTTCTACATCACTTAGTTTCTATAAAATTTGTTCA
This sequence comes from Graphiurus murinus, assembly GCA_004027655.1. Taxonomy (NCBI): domain Eukaryota; kingdom Metazoa; phylum Chordata; class Mammalia; order Rodentia; family Gliridae; genus Graphiurus; species Graphiurus murinus. Next base: position 4,675 of record PVLC010029125.1, read on the forward strand.
ATTGAAAGAGCTGTGCTAAAATGTAATATGGCTGTGGTTGTTTTAAGTTGCCTCTGATTTTCTGCCTTTTGACTGTGTGTGTGTGTGTGTGTGTGTGTGTGTGTGTGTGTGTGTGATAGTTACTGGGACTGAACTCAGGGGCGCTCTACCTCTGAGTTTTTTATCCCAGCCCTTTTTATTTTTTATTTTGAAATAGGATCTTCCTAAATTGGCAAGCTAGCCTCGAACCTGCTATCCTCCAGTCTCAGCCTCCCAAGTACTAGGATGACAGGTGTGTCCCACGACACTGGCTGTCTCTAAATTCCTAATAGCTTTTGCTTCAAATATTTAACTACATATAGGTTTATGGTAATTATACCATTGCAATATATTGTGCCTTTTATCATTATGTGGTGACTATCTTTTTTTTTTTTTTTTTTTTTTGGCAGTACTGGGGATTGAACTCAGGGGTATTCTACCTCCGAGCTATACCCCCGGCCCTATTTTTATTCTTTATTTTGAAACCAAGTCTCACTAAGTTGCAGAGAGCCTCACTAGGTAGCTGAGGCTGGCCACGAACCCGGATCCTCCGGTCTCAGCCTCCCAAATGCTGGGATTACAAGCATGCGCCACCACGCCCGGCTGATGCCCATCTTTGATGAGTGCCTTAAGTGACAAATTCTACCAAACATGGCAATATTTTCTTTTGTTTATTTCTCATCTCTTTGACTATTTCATTATTTTCTAATTATATTACTTCATGTGTATGTTTAACTCATTCTAATTAATGGATTTTGTTCTATAATCCTACCTGAAAGCATCTGTTCTTTTAATGAGTATATTCAGTTCATTGTCAACTAGTGTAATAACCAAAACATTTCATTCTACTCCTTCCTTGTAACTTTTGGCTGTAAGTTATTCTACTATGATGTGACTACTTTATCGTTTCCCTATTTTCTCTGGTTTGATCAAGTAACTCTTCCTTCTATTCTTCCACCCCTTGCTAACTGGCAAGTTGAACTGCATATCTCCATTCCTGTAATGGCTCTTTTCCCTTCTCTTATATAAATATATTTCAAACCATGGCCAAATTCTATAAAGTGGAAATATTGAACACCTATCCAAGTTGACTTTTGGGTTGGTTAAAGCTGGTTATTGCTATCAAAACATAATTAACCTTCGCCACATTCTCATAACCAGCAGTAAAAATCGTGAGAATTTGCCTCACATTCTCTTAGATTTTCCTTAATTGACTATAGTCTACCTTCTGCTCTTCCTGATTTAATGTGAAACTTGAGAAAGTTACTTGAATTTGAAATGTTATAAATTCCCTCCCCTACGAAATGGCTATAATGCCTAATGTACCCTGTGCCAAGCTTATGAGAATTAAATGACTCCGTGGCTATAAAAGCTTGTTAATAAAGACAAAATTGTAAGTAGAATAAAACCTGAGTTCTACTTATCCCAAAGCATATTTCTAGGACACTAGTCTCACAAGATAGTTTGAGGGGTAAAAAATGGTTTCTGAAAATATGTTTGGAAAATGCCACTTATTCTATTTTTCTCTTGAAGATGCCAATGCATATAAAAATAGCAAAAGCTTTGGGAGTTTCTAAAGTTTAAAGGAAAATCTTGTGATTAGAGCTTGGCATTAGGTTTAAGCAGAATTCAGATTACTTAAACTCCCTAAGACTCCGTCTTCGTAACTAACGAATAGAAATGAAATAATTTCTCCCTCACAAATTCATTAAGGGAATTCAAGGAAACGATGCATGTAGGATACTTTTAGCATAGTACCTGGCACATAGTAAGTACCCAATAAATGGTAGCAATTATTAGTTTTATCTTATGAATTCTAATGATATTAAAATCTGCCTGCCTCAGCTTTTCTGCATACGCCTTTGGCCACGGAACCTCGTTTTCCTTTGTGATATATTAAGCACACCATGGGGAGAGCGCTGTCTTAAGTAACTCAAACACCCACCATGTTGATATCCTTCTTTTATCCCTTTCTTGATTTTATCATGTCTAACCTTCACTAGTCTTAAACCAACAATGAGACTTCTCCAGAGACAAATTATTCCATCACCTCAAGAGAGGAGAGGATGCTTCCTAGAAATGAAAAACATTTCCATCTGTAATTAAGTGAATTAAGAGTATTTATGAGAAGAAACCTGCAGAGGTTCAGAGAAGGGAATAATCGACAGAGGGACAAACGTCAAAGGTCAATGAATCCTGGCAAATGTGAGACTCTTGGGTGGAGTGGCACTTAGGAACCTGAGGAAGATGTGAGTATTAGGGGGGAAATCCAATTTTAAAATTGTATGCAAGGCCTTTCAACCCAGGATTTTGCCCTAGAGCACAAGGGAACTTAAAATTATTTTCCCGAGTGCACACTATTTAACGAGGTTGCTTGTCCTCCACACCTGTTACTCTTCCCTGAAATCACCAGGAGTCAAACCTCTCTAGCTTCTGACTGCTTACGTTCCCAAGAGAAACCCCACCCAGCAGATTTATTCCTGAAAGGTTTCTTTCCTAAGCCCATCCACTTCTCCAGTCTCGTGCATAAGCAAGGAGGGCAAAATGTAGAATCCTGTGAATCAAGTACATATTTAACCTTTTTCTCAAAATTCTAGGACAAGAAAAGCCAAAATACTTGGGTTCGTATGCCAATTCCTGATGAGTTATTAGTGGTTGCTTAAAATATTATTCTGAGGAGATAGAGAAAGCCCATCTGAGTTTAGCCGGGAAGAGAACTGTGATCAACTGGGATGTCTTCTGGAAACACAGAAGGGAAGCGTGGCAGTAAGCAGGTCATACAGTTCCCGCGCAGCAGAGAAACATGGCCTGTTTTCCACTCTTCTGAGCTCTACTCTGGATCTGCTGTGGGCTTAGGCAACAAGAAGGCATAGAGACTCCAGTGGAGAGAAGAGAAAGGAGGTATTCTTCCTCCTCTGCCATGATACATACACAAATCCTTCTTGAAAGGAAGGGTGCCAAGCATGGCCCGTTCAGCCCATTTTGACTACCAACGGATAAAACTCAAACTTGCCTGAAAATAAGTAAGAGTTCCTAAGGACAATATTGAGTTGGGCATTGTGTGTATGCCTGTAACTGCAGTACTTCAGAGGCTGAGGCAGGAGGATCAAAAGTTCAAGGACAGTCTCAGCAACAGAGCAAGATTCTTAGTAACCTAGTAAGACCCTGGTTGCAAACAAAAATTTTAAAAAGGGCTGAGGTTGTAGCTCAGAGATAGAATGTCCCTGGGCTCAATTCCCAGCACCACAAGACAAAACAAAACAAAAAGACAATGTTGAGCTGAGCATGGTGGCACACAACCTGTAATCCCAGTACTTGGGGAGGCTGAGACAGGAGGATCACAGGTTCAAGGAAGTAGTGAGACTCTTATCAACCTAGTAAGACCCTGTTTCCAAATAAGAAATAAAAATCGGGCAAGAGGTGTAGGTAGAATGCCTCTGGGTTCAATCCCCAGTACCACACACAAAAAAATGTCAGACTTATGTCTGCTATAGTATTCTGCAACTCATGTTGAAATTTAATTGCCAGCATCGCTCACTGTGTATCTCCCTTCTGCAATGGGAGGATACAAGAGGAAGGCCTGTACCACACTCCAGTGCCATGCCCTTGAACTTCCCAGACTCCAGAAAAAAAAAATATGTTCATTATAAACTAGCTGGTCTCAGGTATTTTGTTACAATAACAGAAAATGGACTAAAACATGACAGTGGAGCAATGATTAAATACTTCAAGATACCCAAAGGCCCTGCTAACTAACACTAAAATCTTCAGATCTCTAGTACTTTCTTCTATATTTATCTTAAGAGTAGCTTCTCTGTGAAACTGTCATATGATCTACCAAGGAAAACGGGATAAAGCTTTCCTCTTGGCAACCTTTATATCTCCCTTGCTCTTCTTTGCAAAATATGTGAGGTGACTATATTTTATCTCTTCTTAGACAGTCCTCTCCAAGGAAGGGACTGTGTTTTATTTCTCACTGAGCTTAACCTGAAGTCTGGCAAATGATTATAGCTCAATAAATGTGCACGAGGGCATTGATTTTTTTAACCAACCAATTAATTATTCAAAACTAGGAATGAGGAAACTAATCCTAGTGTAAAGTTTTACATACTTGATTTTGAAGGAGAGAAATCTTTAGAGTCTTCATTTTAGAGGAGTCTGCCTTTTTACTCACAATGAGAGATGGGAAAATAAGACACTGAATTGAAAAAGGATGCAGAGCTAAAGAGAAACATGATCAGTAGCATCCCTAGTCATACTAATTCATCATAATTTTCATGATACTGAGAATTACAAAAGGTTTAATAACAAAGGCTATGGTAGTCAATTTTTTGTTTTGTTTTGCTTTGACAAAATACCTAAGAAGAACAACTTAAAAGAAGAAACATTTATTTGGGTGTATGGCTCCAGAGTCAGCTGTATTCATTGATTTGTGTGTGAGGCAAGACAGAGCATCACGGTAGAGGGCAGTGCAGAGGAGAGTTGCTCACCTCATGGCAGACAGGAAAACGGGAGAGAGAGAGAAAGGATGGATAGATAGATAGATAGATAGATAGATAGATAGATAGATAGATATGATATGATATATGATATGATATGCAAGGAGGGAAAAGGAGTAAGAAGAGCAGGAGGAGAAGGAGGAGGAGGAAAGATAAAAGAGAGAAGTAGAGAGATGAGATATGAGAGAGGAGGAAGAGACAGACAGACAGAAAGACAGACAGACAGACACATGAGACAGGTACTGTGCCAGTCTTCAAGTCCACATCCCCAAAGACCCACTCCCTTGAACTACGTCTTGCCTCTTTCAGTTCCTACCAGCTCCCAACAGTCCATTCAACTATGAACCCATCAAGGGATTAATCCTTTGACAAGGTTAGAATTCTCAAGACCTAATCACCTCCCCAAAGTCCTGACCACTGCTGCACTGGGGACCAATCCATTAACATATGAGCCTTTGCAGGACATTCCAGATCCAAACTATGGCAAAAGTCTAAGGTAAAAACTGGTGTGCATACCCAGAAAATGTATTGTCTGGCTTAGAAATTATTAAATTAGCCTAGAATCCCGCTGTGTGTTTTTTTTTAAACATTCTACAGCAGTTATAAATCACTGGAGATGGTTGTCTTCAAAATTTGTTTTAAAACTTGGAATACATAAAAAGGCATTTATAAAATGATGTATGTCAGTCATAAAAAAAAAACCATGCAGATGGCTTAGGATGGAGTACAAGAGGGAACAACCAAATGGAACAGAACCTACTTTAAATGGAAATTCATTTAGAGAAAATTATCTCTAATATCCTGGAATCACCCATGTCTGCCAAAGTTATAAAAATTTGGGGATCCTATAACCATCTATCTCATCTTTAGTGTCTTTGGACTTCTGTAAAATCTCTTTTTGGAAAGTTAGCTTTCTTCTCAGTAGAGTTGTGACATATCATCAATTCAATAACATAGCACTGAATTTTTAAGAAAAAGTTAATGTGTTTTGATAGATATTTAAAGTGTCAACCTGATTCTTTTTCTCATCCTGAACACTCACCTTTCAGATGAAATTTATTTTTCCCATGCCAAGTATGGATTTTTTAAAAATCAAAGAAATCGAAGCTATTCCATACAAGAAAAATACTTCAGGAACCCTTACAATGTTTTCTGTGAGTACATTCTGAAATAGGAAGCACAGACTGGATGTGGCCTTAAACTTCTACAAATTTCTGCAGAATAAGAATGACCACTGACCAGGTCCATCTCCAACTTCCAATCTCAAAGGAATTAGCTCAAAAAAATGGTCCAAAGAAGTAAAAAAAAATTGCCAATCTCACCTACCAAAATAGCTCAAGCATTGAACATTCTGATAAGGCCCTCCAGCCACCCTATTCGAGAAAGGTCTAAACCATCCAGAGACCTAATGTTATGAATTGATAAAACCTTTTGGCTAAATGCTAATGTTTACAGGAAATGTAAGATCGCTATCCTAATAGCTAAAGAATTATATGCCAGCTCCCTCTAAGAGCCGTGAGATTCTCCATTTTCATTTGAAATTAGGGAAATAAATGTCTTTGTGTTTTAACATTATGCCAGGTCCTGTATCACACAGCAGTATAATTGGCATTCTTGATTTAGCAATGCTGTGCTCAGAGAAGGGAGATATCCATCTTTTCTGTATACTTCTGTAGCCCATTTAAAAGTCGAGAAGTGAACTAAACAGCCTCTCAGAGAGAAAACTGAGAGGGAACAGAACTTATAACTGTGATCGTGCCATTTTACCAAGCTGCAAACTTGCCAAATGGGATCTGCAAATTAGAACTAAGGTCCCAATTACAAACGGATTGTAATCTGTACCTCACAAGAAGCAAGATATCGTGATCACTATGTAGGTCCAGAATTAATATGAACTTATTTTCATGTGATAAAATTTAACCTAACTCACTGAAAAGAACTTGAAATATTATGCTTTTAATAAATTTCATAGCCAGATGTGGTGGCGCATGCTTGTAATCCCAGTACTTGGGAGGCTGAGACAGGAGGATCGCAGGTTCACAGCCAACCTCAGCTACTTAATGAGGCCCTCTACAACTTAGTGAGACCCTGTTTCAAAATAAAGAATAAAAAATAGGTGCCTCTGAGTTCAATCCCCAGTATCACAAAAAAAATTTTAAAAATTCATTAATTTATTGAAGAAGCCACAAAAATGCTACATTAGTTCTCCCCGCCCCTCTCCCTTGACCTAGCGCTGTACAGTCAGAAATCAGAGAGTTTGATTTTTGTTTTGTTTTGATTTTGTTTTGTCAGTAGTAGGCAGTAGAGTGGACTATTTGAGAACATAGGCTCAGGAGTCAGAATGCCTAGGTTCAAATATAATAAAGTGCCTTGTGTAGCTTGAAATGTGACAGATACCTAAGGACCTGATTTTTAATTAACTTTAATTTACATAGTTGTATATGGTTAGTGGCTACCATATTGGGTGGCTGAACCCTACATTCTTTACTTACTACTTTTGGGTCTCCAGAGGGACATGAAACTTGTCCAAACTTCAGTTTCCTCACCCCAAAAATGGTGATAAAAGTTTTCCCTCATAGAGTTGTTGAGGGGATGAAATAAAGTATACCATGCAAAGCCCTCAGCACAAGACCAAGACTTAAGTTATTCTTCCACAAGGTCTTCTTACTTAGCCCTTTTCTACATTCCCACTGTGGTTACCTTTGTCAGACTCTTACCATTGTTAGGAGATGGTCCCCAGTTTCGGTCAGAAGTTCAGTCAAGTCTCAGTTCCTTGTAATCTCTAAGTTTCCGTTTCTCCTGAATCAGGTGCTCTCAGCCTGAACATAAGTTTCTATTTCCCCTGAACCACGCGCCCTGAGCCATTGTGTCCGTTACTAGATCACGCTCGAAGGGACACCCCCTCCCCTCCAGCACCCTCCAATCCCGAGCTGACATGGGCAGAAACAGCTAAAACAATCCACCCTGACGGTATATAAGTTCTCCCACCCAGCCAAATAAAGCTCTTCTTTCTTGCTTGCATTTCACGCACCTTCCTCCTCCAGTGTCGGGTTCGGACCTGGATCATGAGGGGAAAACCTTACAACCATACTTCACATTATCAAAAGGCCCCTTACTTCCCCTAGTGAGATCCATCTCCAATCCTCCCAGAAAAACATAACCAATAAGTGTTCCTAATTAGGGAGGGGAAGAAGGAGTATTGGAGGAGTAAACAGTTTAAATAATACTATGGTGATACGTGAAGGTATTACTATCAATTTCACTAACAAGTGTAGGGAGGGGGATGGGAGCAGGATGCAATCTGGAAGGAAACGCACCAAGAGCCGTGTGAATGTATATTTGTAACACTGAAACTCACTATGATACAGAATTGTGATGCACTAATAATTTGTAAAACCCCACACAAATGTACATGGTTTCTCCACATATTATTTCTTGTAATGCATATGAACTCATAATTATGTCAATTAAAATGTTCAATTAAAAGTTTACAGAAAATGTAACATATGTATATATGTATATATAACTCTTAGCACATAACTCCTGTGTTCAAAATCTTATAGATCCCCGTGACCTTGACAGTCCAGCTGTCAAGGTCCTTTACGGTCCGACCCCAACTGATATTTCCTGCTATCTTCCACTGATTCCCAGAAACAAGCCACAGTACCAAGCAGATTGAACAACTAGCCCCTCTTCAGACCAGCCATGCATATTTTCTTTTTTTTTTTCAGCCATGCACATTTTCACTCCACTGTGACTTGTTGGCAATATGCCCATCTAAAATGCTCATTTGTTTTTCCTGCACTTCATCAAATTCATCCTTTGAGGTCCACGCCAAGACACCCCATTCAAGAAGCCATCCTCTGAGCTACCCTGGAAGAGGAGGAGATATTTAAAAATCACAGATTCTTCACCAGTATTTCAAGTTTCCTTGTGTATGTTATGATTTTCCCCAAGAACAAATGCTCCTGGAAGATAAGGAGTTAGGCTGTGGATCCCCAACAGTACCTAGCATGATACATGCATAAATCAGGAGCTTGTTACATATCTGATGAGGTAATAATGTTAAACATATACAAAGATGCTATTCAAACCTTTTGAAAAGTAGGATCTCTGGAATTCTCTGCTATTCAAACCACTAACGGCATTTGAAACTCCTGTGTCAAAATAACTGACTTCAATAAACACATGCAAAGAAAATCTGGGCAAATATTTATTAATTACTATACCAATGTCTGTCTTAAACAAAACTCTCAACATCCCGGCCCCCCTCTAGAAACACTTGAGGATGTTTAAATACCTTACAAGTCAGGTGTGGTGGCACACACTTATAATCCTAGTACTTGGGAGGCTAAGATAGGAGGATCGCAGGTTTGCAGCCAGCCTCAGCTACTTAGTGAGGCATTCTGCGAATAAAAAATAGGGCTGGGGGTGTAGCTCGGAGGTAGAATGCCCCTGTGTACTGCAAAAAATAATAAAATAAGTCTCTTGCAACATGTGCTCTCTTTATAGGCTAAACTCCACTTACCTCCTCCATGAACTCTATTGAACCGTATTTATTTTATTGTCTTCCCCCATACCTGACTTCCCTCCCCCTCAGCTCTCCATCACGTTCATAGTTACCCCAACTTCAGAGACCATTTTCACAGAAGACCCCACAAAGCCTCCATAATACCTCATCCCCAAATATTTCTTTCTGTCCAATGAGATGACCCTTTTACAGTTCCCTTCCTCTGGAGATAGTTAGGGAAAGCAAAAGACGAAGGTAATCAGGGAAGAAAATGTCTTGACAACTTACTTAGGTCTGATTTTTGGTAGTGACTTTCGGCCTGGAATCTCAGAAAGAGCTCTACAAAATAGCATGCCAGGAGCCGGGCGTGGTGGCACACACTTGTAATCCCAGCATTTGGGAGGCTGAGACCGGAGGATCCGGGTTCGCGGCCAGCCTCAGCTACCTAGTGAGGCACTTCGCAACTTAGTGAGACCCTGTTTCAAAATAAAGAATAAAAAATAGGGCTGGGGGTGTAGCTCGGAGGTAGAATGCCCCTGAGTTCAACCCCTAGTACCACAAAAAAACAACAACAACAAAAAAAATAGCATGCTAGATGGCTTCTCATAATGTGTCCTCCTTTTTCAGACATTTTCTGACACTGATTCTCAAACCTTAGAGTGCATAAGAATCATCAGGAGCACAGGGTAAAATGCTGATTCTTGGGCATCTAAGTCAATATGTCTACGGTTACCCAGTAGAGTTTTTTGCAGACATTTTTGGAGGGTAGTTGTTGTTTTTGTTTTTCTATGTGTTCTTATTTTTGTTTTGTGGTGCTGGGATTGAACCCAGGACCTTGTACATGCTTTTCAAGCATTCTACCACTGAGCTATACCCTCAGTCCTTTATTTTATTTGGAGACAGTTTCACTCAGTTGCCCGGGCTGGCCTTGAACTTGTGATCCTCCTACTTCAGCTTCCTGAGTAACTGAGGTTACATGTGTGCACCACCAAGCCTGACTGAAACCTGGGTTTTAATGAATATCCTACTCATTCTCTCACAAGGTCAAGACCACACTGACAAACAGTTACTTCCTTCCCTTCCTTTCTAACCCAGTCTTTTACTCCCCCTTTGTAGATCAAGAACACAGGAATAATTAACCACAGCTAGAAGACTTAATATCTCCTGGAAAAAAAAATGGAATCTTCCTGGTGAGAGTAATTAGATAGAGAAGCTGAGACAGAACAAAATAATCAGACACAAAGGGCAAAGAAAACAGGGCTCCCAAAAAACCAGAGGTCAAAGCAAACAGCAAATCATGAATCTCAGTAGAAGGGCTAGGAAAATTCAGTACAAGCAAAAGGAAAAAAAAAAAAGAACTGCTATTATTAAATCTTAACATGTGTAGAGTTATCACATTTAATTGCAAAATGCCAATTCTTCGAGAGAAAATTCACCATATTTTAACATGAATTATCTATGCTGAAGAAAATCAAGTAGTATAATCTTAGACTCATCTGATCAGGTAATTTCCTGAGATCAAAAAAAGAGAAGAAAGATGAAAACATAATTTTGGAGTACCAGGAACCCTGGATCCTGCTATTGCAAACCAAAGAAGCAACATTTGCAGGAAACTAGAGGCATTAGAAGAAAGTGAGAGGATCCAATAATCATAGCTAGAATGGCCACATAGCATAGCTAGAATGGCCTGGATAACCCCTATTTACACTTACTGTACCTGTGTAATTATTAAGAATACTGTCTCCTTCCAAAGAGTCTTAGTTTAACAATAAATGATATAATCACCCTAATTACAGCTAACAGGTATGTGTGAGGCATTAAGTGAAGTATTTTACTTACATCAGTTAAACTCTAAATGTAATGTAATAGACCAACACTAATACTATTATAAATCCTGACTAAGGAGCATCCTCCAAAATAACTGACCAGCATCTTCAACACTGTCAAAGCCATTAAAAAAAAAAAAAAACTCTGAAGCCGGATGTAGTGGCCCACACTTATAATCCCAGCATTTGGGAGGCTGAGACTAGAGGATCCGGGTTCGCGACCAGCCTCAACTACTTAGTGAAGCACTCTGCAACTTAACGAGACCCTGTTTCAAAATAAAGAATTAAAAATAGGGCGGGGGGTATAGCTCAGAGGTAGAATGCCCCTGAGTTCAATCCCTGGTACGGCAAAAAAAAAAAAAAACCTCTGAAAATCTGTCACACATAAGAGAACCCTACAGAGGCATGATGATTAAATGTAATGTGGTATCCTCCCTCAATGGGATCCTGAAATAGAAAAAGGGCAGTAGGTAAAAACTAAGGAAACCTGAATGAAATATGGATTTTTAGCTAATCATGCTTATAACTATCTGTTCATTAATTATGACAAACATACCAAAATAATATGAGGTTTAAAAGGGGGGAACTGGTGTAAGATACATAGAAATATTCTGTATTACCTTTGCAACTCATCTGCAAAGTTGAAAATTAAGTTTATTTTTCAGAAAGTTAACAGGACAAAAAATAGCATCTACTTTCCATGTTAAAACCCACATGAGGATATAATTTGGAAGAAATTTCCTTCTCCCATGCAGTTTACGTACTGTAATTCTAATTTTGTCTGGAAAGTGCAAAACACAGATTTTAAAATTATTCCCACATAAATAATTCAGTCTGTGATCAGTGCCAAAACAGAACAAATTAAACTTGGTGCAGATTACTAAGTTACTCTGAGGAAAATTCTGTGTACGAAAAACAACACTTGGAATAAAGGAAACGCCATTTAATGAAATGTATCAACAGCAAAGACAACCCTATTCACTTTATTTGGCCTTGGATGAATACAAATAATGCTGGAATCCCCCCCACACACACTATTCTTTGAAAATTGGCTGTCCTTTTCAGATTGGACAGTTCTGCAGGGAAGTATACATCCATCTTTACCCAAGATAATTGGCTTATGAAGAGAAAATGTTTGTTCGGCTTATAGTTTTGGAGGTTCCAGCCATGGTCAATTGACCCCGTCACTTTTGGCCCTGTAGCAAGGCAGCACATCACGGCAGGGAGAGGATGGCGGAGCAAAGCTGTTCACCTCATGGCTGGGATATGAAAGAAAGGAAGAAAAAGAAACAGAGTTCCACAATCCCCTGCCAGGGCACACTGCCATTGACCAGAAGATTTCCCATAAGGCCATTGACCAGAAGATTTCCCATAAGGCCATTGACCAGAAGATTTCCCATAAGGCCATTGACCAGAAGATTTCCCATAACTCCCCACCTCTTAAAGGTGCCACCACCTCCCAACAGCACCTCCCTGGGGGCCACACCTTAACCACATGGGCCTTGAGGGAACATCCAAGATCCAAACTAAAGCAATACTTTAGTAACATTTTCTCACTGCAAGCGTGTCTACAGATTTCTCTACACAACACTACCAGCAAGGAGGATATAACATGGTAGACTAAGAAAATATGTGACTCTGCTCAACTTACTCTCCCCAGCCACATTGACTATCTCTTTATTGCATGAAGATACTAAATTCTTATAATACACTCTTTTCATCTTTTATATCACTTAAGCTATTATCAAATGCTTGAATGTGGATTCACTGGATGCCTATCTCCCCTTGTAAACTGACAGCCTTGTGAAGACTATCTCCACTGTGTCCACCACTAGACTCCAGCATTGCATAAACCCGTCTGGCAGATAGTAAGTATTAAGTCAATATTTGTTGAGTTACTGAAGGCCTTCATCAACCATAGGTTACTGGAGTTTAGCTCGAGTCTACAGGTTACCCCACATCATTTCAAATCCATGCATTTCTTCCAGTAGTTCATTTACTGTTTCTGCTGTAACATCAAAACCACACCTTTGGCTCATTAGTTTTAGTTGTGCTAAGTCAGTGTTATAAGTTCAGACAACTCAGGAATGAAAAACCAAAGTGATTAGCATTATTTTCATGTTTAAAGTGTCAAAGGAAAAATATAGAAAGTGAGGAGTGATGTGTGAGCTTTCAACTGCATTATCGATTTCTATTAATAAACTCACTTGTCTGGAGGCTAATTTCTCCGGGCCTGAGCTAAGTTTTTTAGCCTCTTTATTGCAAGTCTATGCTAATTCACATAGAAATTTAAACCATGATCTTATGCATATCTATCTCCTAAGTACCAACAGACCCAATCTTTAAAAGTTTATAATTTTTCAAAGACTTAGATTTTTCTGACCCTTGATTGTGTGTTCTTTCCATGACATCACTGATTCTGCCTGTGTAGTTACCATCCCCCTCCAGGAGGTGGAGCTGTGACCCTCCCACCCTAGGGCCAAGTGTGCTTGGTGCGGTCCCTTTCTGCTGCAGGTGGCAGACAAGGCTCTTACCCCAGCAAGGGCACCTCACCTGTAGGTTCTTCTTTCTGAAACTCTCCCTTTGATTTAGCCCTTCACCAGTTTACTGAATACCTTTAACAGATAAATTATTAAGTCACTTAAGCAATCTAAACCATACCTATGAATTTAGATGATATTTAGATCAAATGTAGAATGAACATAAGCAACCACCAACCGGCCTACTGAAAATCCCATGATATAACAGAAAAGTTATTAGAAAACAACATAAATTCACAGCATTGCTCTGTTGTTTGGATAATACTGCTGGATAAGAAATTTTACATTCTAAGCTCTAGGCAGCCACAAATTCTAGGAGTCCTTGAATATAGAAAGCAGTTAAGATCAAATACAGGAGAAATCCAAGATGGCACCTGAGTGAAACAACCTTTCCCAGGCGCTGTGATTTCGAACAAAATATACCATAAAAAGAGCCTTTTAACCGAAGGAAGTAACAACGAAAAAAGCAATATTCGAACCTCAACTTTAAAAAAGCACAGAAAGCGGAGCAGGCCTACCAAGGAAGTCCACTGCCGCGCCCCGGGGCGGGCGCCTGGTGCCGTGGTGCCGAGGAGTCCAGCGGTGGAGCCGGGACTTGGGAGCTGAGGTGATCATCCAGAAGCCGTAAGCTGCAAACTCCACACAGCGACCAGGCAGGCGTGGAGCGAGCACCCCCTGGACTATACACTCTGCGCAGGCGGGGACCCCGAAACAGCCACAGCGACTGGAACACGGGGACGGGACAAAAAGCGTCAGCCCCTGCGGCTCTGCCCCTGCTGCGCGCCGCTGCAGAGAGGGAAGGGTGGCTACACAGCAGAGCGTGAAGCAGGGCTGCCGTGGACACAGTTCCCTGACAGAAGGAAAGTGAACCAGAGGGGATGAAACGCGATTGGGGCAACGAGAGGCGCTGAAAAAGCCCAGGAGGAAGAGGGGAGGCTGCTCGCACCACGAACTGGCGGCCATCTTGCCACCAGCCCCGCCCAGCCAACTTCCTGTCAACTATCCAGCCGGGCAGTGAACTCTGGCGCCCCCCAGCGGACTGGAGGAGGAACAGGCCGAGCAGCACGGATACCTAAGTCTGCACCTCCAAGGTGCGGGGAACACTATCAAAACCCCCTGCCTGCAATGAGAGAAAATTAAAATCCCAGAGACACACTCGAAAATTTAAGCTTGACACTTATGAACTAGCAGAATCTATTTTAGTGTCTGGTTGCTGTTTTTAGACTTTGGGGTATTTTTTTGTTGTTGTTCTATTTTTGGTTTTGGTTTTGTTTTTTTTACTATTAAGTTGTATCTGTTGTTACCATGTTTTTATATGTAATGCCCTGATGCTTTTATGTTTGTTTGGATGATTACTTGCTTTGTAATTACTTGCTTAGGTTGTTGAATCTCCGCCTTATCCCTTTTACATGCTCTCCCCCATCTATATTCCTCTCCTCAACAGATTACCAGAAGAACAATTCAGATCTCTAGTACTAGAAACAATACAGAATTTTCAGAAAGAAAGCAGGGGAAATTGGAAAGAATTAAAGGAAGAAATAAAGGAACAAATAAACAAAGAATTCGACAACCAGAAAAGAAACCAAAGAGAAGCATTGAAGGAAGTGAAAGATGAAATAATCGAAATGAAGGCCTCAATACAAACTATAAACAGCAGATTAGACCACATGGAAAATAGAATATCACTCCTAGAGGATGACCACTCCAAAAATGAATCTATAGTGCATAACTTAAAAAAAATATATGACAATATGAATTGGACATCGAAGAGATCTGGGCCAATTTTAAAAGAGCAAACCTAAGAATAATAGGCATAGAAGAGGGAATAGAAGTTGAAACTTATGGAATAAACAATGTCTTCAAAGAAATAATAACAGAGATTTTTCCAAACATAAAAAGAGAAGTCGACACACAGGTTCAGGAAACATACAGAACTCCCTCAAGACAAGACCAAAGAAGAGGTTCACCACGTCACATAGTAATCAAACTGACCAATGTAGAGGCAAAGGAGAGAATCTTAAAGGCAACGAAAGTAAAAGGCCAAGTAACATTTAGAGGCAAACCAATTAGAATCACTCCAGACCTCCCGAATCAAGTCATGAAAGCCAGGAGAGGCTGGAGTAACATATTCCAAACTCTGAAAGAAAATAACTTGCAGCCAAGATGCTCATACCCAGCAAAACTCTCTCTTAAAACTGACGGGGATATAAAAACCTTCCATGACAAACAGAAACTGAAGGAATTTTTGTCTTCCAAACCAGCACTAGAGAAACTGCTTAAAGAGATTAACTACAAAGAAGAACTAACCAGTAAACGTCAGAACCAGAGAAACAATAACTTCCAGGAAGCAAACAGCTAAGCAAAGAAGAACAAACACTACTGCAAACAGAAGTCA